>BCLH01001395.1:42237-64667 GCA_001602315.1 Zoysia pacifica | reverse complement strand
GTGCAGGGAGGTTTATCACTGGTTTTTCACTTTCTCGCGCACCTCGGCTGTGTTATTTTACAGGAACGGATCAGAACAAAAATACAGTGCGCATAGTTAATTTGCAAAAAAAAAAAGTGCTCACGCCATTTTCTCGATACCACTAAACTAAAACAAAAAAGATATAAAACCTCTCTAATAGGAGTATTTCAAAATTTCATTGATATATTTTACTTCCTCCATATTTTAATCATCATCAATAATTTTTAACGGTATGTTTGATCATTTGTATTATTTAAAAACCAGTTCAAATACATAAAAATATAAGTCGTGTTTCAAATAAATAATAATGCGATTATAACAAAACATATGATACTATTACCATATTTGTATCTAGGATGCATTTTGCTCTCAGCACATCTTAATATATGGACGTGAAACCGAAAAACAAATTAGTGCAGATTATGTAATTTTTTAGATATTATTAATAAAAACTAATTAAAATAATTTGACATTAATCAAATTTAAAAATGCTTATATTTTAACGGAGGGAGCAAGGGGTATGGTTGAATAGTTGTGTAAAGAGAATTAGGAAACTGGTCCGACATTATAAAGGCTATTGGTGAATAAGGTGCCGAGCTCATCACAATTAGCTGACTTCATACCAATCAGGGTGACAGCCCATTGAGTGATATTCGGTATAAGTTTGTAGTCCTACTCTTGTACGTAGAAGTCCAACATACAGTATCATAATATGCAATCGATGCTTGTGTTAACGCTACGGCCGAAGCAAAAATAATAAATTAAGAAAATAAAATATTAAAATTAAAATTATAAAGTTCTTATTATTTATTACCATAATAAAAAGTTAAAGTTTACATGCATTATATTTAAAACTTGATGCACTTTAAAAATTTCTGAAAAATATAGTTATATTTTCTTTACACTCATTATCTTGTTACTTCAACATTTATAGCAAAAATTTAATCTTTAGTATATTTTTATTCTGCACATGTATCAATATGCATCATGATCCGATCAGCACATATATTTTAATATAGTTCTGATACACGTGCTAACATTACGATCTAAGAAAAAATATTAACTAAAAAACAGTATATTAATATTAATATTTGAAATTTTTCATTCTTCCTATAAATTAGCAAATGAATGGCAGCGACAGGAAGCGATTTGCTGAATATATTTGGTAATGTACTGATATTTTCCTACCGTTATGGCCTGACAGGTGAGGTCCCAAGAATTCTCTGATCTATTAGAGCTCGCAGTTGCATTTTGCATTCATTTTCTCAAAAAAAATTGTAATTTGGGTCCATGGCTGGCGAAACAAAATTGGTAATTGTCTCGAGTCAAAAACTGTTAATTTATGACTCCAGTGGCCTATATTTTTGTCATTCTTGCGGGTGATAAGATTAAGACTATGCTTCAAATGAAATTTTTTTCCAACAACTTTTCAGGTCTCTTGTATTTGTTCGGGGCTGTTGTGTTTTGTTAACTAACAATGGTTCATGTGGGCTCAAAATTTGAGAGATTCGAAAGAGCTGATCCGTTAGATTTGTAAAGAGTGCTTGCTGAGAAATTTCATCTGTCAGATTTGTAAAAAGAGATAACTCTGACTGTATTTTTTTGTGTGTACATAGTTTAACCTATCTTTGTTGAAGATATTTTATTATGTGTACTTAGAAAAAAAAATTGTGCTTTTTAAAGAGTAGATTTAGAGTAATGACCGATTGTGAAGAAGAACAACTGAAACAAAATCAATCTATTTTCTTCGAATTACCTTTTTCTTGCACCACGGCTTGTAGTTCCTGCCGAGACCTATATTAGCCATAGGGTTCGGTCAATATATCTTTGCCATTTTGCATTGAAAATCCATCGGTTATTCTCCACTAAAGCAGTGAATTTTTCGCTATAGCTTGCGTGGAAACTAGTCACTCATGCATGCAAGTTCTCTCTTTTCGGAGAACAAGTACTACACAAGCTATCTCTTTTTGTTAGAACAACGCAATGCTAGTTCCTGAGGGCTGCAAGGCCATGTCAAGCTATATACTACAACCATGCTTGTATATGCTTGTCGGTGCTAATTTGGGCTCTTGTGTCACTTCACCACCTCTTGTAACATGATTAATTTCATATTCCATTCCTGATGCCTCCCAGCCCTACTTGTGGTTACACGCCCATGGCACAATCTCTTCCTCTCTCTCTCTCTCTCTCTCTCTCTCTCTCTAAAGCACACAATATCCAAAGTACTGTTGGGTGATTATATATATATATATATATGAATGGTTTCATGGTGGTAGCTAGGTATACCATTGCTTTGAGTTATGGTTTTATATATATCTGTATATTAGCATGGTATATTTCAATTCTGTTCATCTATTTGGGACCAAGTTGCAACATTGTACTACCTTTGAATATATAAATTTGTTGTTGCCAGCTAGTTTAAATTTAAACTAGCCAGTGACAATAGTTTTAGAATGGAGGGAGTAGGTTATATGGTCTCACGTTCATTAATACTTTGGTGTCAGCATGCTAGTCCTTTAATTTGGTAAGGCCAAAAATTACTACGATAGGACCTTTATTAGGAAATCAAGTGCATGGTACTTATGCTTCCTGATTCACTTGATATGATTACATGAGTGCTGAATTTAACGTGCAGATTTTAGCAGAACAAGTATGGCACATGTGTTCCACCTGAGCCGGGCTTCATAGAATAAAGCTGATGATATTGTGTTTATGGTACATGATTACTGACCAGTTCCAAATATTAAATCTTTAGTGCCAGGGCCAAATTGTGATGACTAATGATCCCTGTTACGCCAAACTGATTCGTCACCAACAAATTCGAGGCACTGCTTCCTTGCTTGCAGCACTTTTGGCTGCAGTCGCCAATGGCTTCAACCTGGGTGTGCGTGTAGCAACATCCTAGATAGGGAGAGATATCCTTTGACGCGCTTTGGACTAGGCATGCCCTTCAGCGACTGAACATCACGGTGAAGCGCGTCGAAGGATGCTCTGTTAGCGTGAAAAATGATCAACAGCTAAACCGGTTTGCTTAACTAGTTTAGTGTGAAAGTGCTAAGTAAAAAGGTGGTAGTTAAGCCGCCATTAGCCAAAATTCAATGCTCTGATTGGAATCATTGAGAATTCATGGGAGAGTGCACCCCCTGTGTGGCAGCGCCTATAAAAGGAAGTGCAGAGCTTTCAGGGAAGGCTAAGTGAAGAAATTCACACCCCATACGAATTGCCCACTGAAACCCAATCTAGCAGGTGCTGCAAACATATGGAAGAGTGTTCCTAACCCTAAGAGGCAGAGCACTGAAACCCAATCTAGCAGGCGCTGCAAAGACAGGGAAGAGTGTTCCTAGTCTTAAGAGGCAGAGAAGAAGGCCCAAAAACTCAGAACAACTGATTTCAGCCAAGATGAGATCTAAAGATCGAAGCATGACTCCTGATTCTGCTCTTAGATAGTTTAATTACTTAGACAATTCGATCCAGAAGTGCTAACATGCTCATCCCCTAGATGCGTGCGCGTGTGGTGGAAGACTAGCTTGTGATCGACGTCACAAAAGGATAAAGGGAGAAGAACCGAGTGTTGCGAAATAAGCAGGGTGGAGTAAATCCGAGTGGTCTAAATTACTAGCATAGATCTGTTCCAACAACATGAATTTTGAAGCGAGCAATTGAGCGTTACAAGCGAGCATGAACATGTAGATGTGTACAATGTCAGCTGTGGTAGGAGAAAGCGCAAGCTATATGCTACGGGATACCGGAATCAAAAGAAATCTGTTCGAGTATAGATTGAAGAGCAGGTCTTTGTTCATCAGGAGTATAAGTTTGAGCCCAATGCAACTAGGCTTGAAAATTATCTTCACTCAGACAACATGTCCCTTTGTCCATGCTACATCCACCTCGGACTGAGGAGCTTCTCGCTTGTAAGATGCCTTAGTGAAATGTGCAAGCCTGATGCCTCTTAACCCTACCGTGTGGTTCCCACATTCATAAATTTAAATTATTGTCATTAGGATAACAAATCTAGTTTGCTGGACATTGGGGTACGCACTATATTAACTAGGAAATGGGGGAGTATGCACTATATATATGCCATATTTTTGCAGAGACACTGATGATTCATGTACATGTACATGTACTGTGTTACATGGGCTCCTCGCTCCTCAAGTTGGCTGATATTCTGACAACACATCTCTGCTGCTTTCATTAATTTTACGAGATCCTCAATTTCTAGTCTGCCGATCACGTGCCATACATTAAGATCGAATGGGAATGAGTTCTTAGGATAGTATACATTACTGGGAAATGAAGTATGGGCAGCCCGATGACTTGATCCATATTCTGTAACATTGCATGGATGCTTATTTTGACATGTAGATTGTAAGAGGATAGGTGTGGGCCGTATGGCCCTGTGTGCTCATACTTCATTACCTGTACCTAAGAAAAGCATGTTACTGAATCCTAGCTAAAGGAGCTAGAATTCAGCAACTTTCTTTTCTTTGGTGTAGGAAGCTCTGAATCTTATAAAGTTTTTAATGCCATTGCCTCTTCATACTTTGTAATACGTACTAGGTTAACAATAACGAGAGGTAGTATTGTTACATGGCTTGCAGCTCTTTTGACATTAGATAAATTGATGTTTATAAATAATTCTAAAAAATATCACACTATGTCTAACAATTTGGGAAATGGAGTGCAAGAAAGATTGCCTGATAATAATTTTATGGCAATGACACACCGAACACACCTTAGTCGGAACAATATTCTTCAACTTAAATTATTCACTTCGCGATGTGATCATCATATGGTATCAAAATTAACGGCAGTTTTCATGCTAACTATATCCCAGTTTTAGACTACTAGTAGTTCTTTCATGCGTAAGGCCGCTTGTGCCATTCTATATATAGACCAAGCGTGTGAGTAATGCAGGCATACAATTGTCTTATTTGCATACTCCCTCTGTTCTTTTTTTTTCTTGTCATTCTAGTTAGTACAAATTTGCTTTAGGAATGAAAAAACTGGACTGGAGGGACTATGTCACTATATCAGGCATGTCTTCTAGGATGCTCATGCCACACCAATGCAGCTTTGATACAATTCTAAGTGGGTGAACTAGATAGTTTATGTGTGTAGGTTGAAGCTCTTAGTCTCCGATAACATTTTGATCCCTTTTGTTCCATTTATCCATATATCCCTGTATTGCATGATCTCAGGACATTTTCAACCTACTTATGACATTCCACAGTCTCTATACTACTTGATGCTTCATTTCATGATGCCTCCTAGACCTAAATAACATGAAACATTGTCTTTGAAGAGGTTTATGGACAACCTCACTTTGAAAATGTATCAAGGATAAGATGGGTGGTGGCCATTTATGCTCTTGTAGTGGCTGTATATATGAATACTCTCATCAACATCAATTTGGTGCGTTTACATTTTTTAATTAATTTTCTGTCTTTGTTAGATAGCTGTCACATATTACGAATTGTACTTTCGAATCATTTCAGACCTCAATTCCTCAGGGATGCAAGAAACGAAAATTTTAATCTATTTCTGTAAAAGATTAACTACTGTAACAGTCACAATTTAATCAGCCATCAGGAGAATGAACTTTGTACTAGAAATGTTTGTATTTCTAAGCAATCGAGCATGATACCCCATTTCAAAAAATAAAAATTACCACCAGTCAGTTCACGTTTCAACTAATAATTGCCCTCCTGAGAATGAAATTCCACAATTGTAGCAATACAGAAGAATAGTGCACTAAAATCAATGTCTTTTCCCTACATATTATGCACGTTGAAACCCTAGAGGCCTAATTCCACAGTCGACCCTCATGCTTAAGGATATGGGTATTAACATTTCGGATGATAGGTGATCAATGCCAACATTATGAATTTCGCAAGGGAGTTTCTTAAGCGTTGCATGGGAAAAAGGAGAGCTAGAATGCAATAGTATTCAATGCCAACTGTGTTAGCAAGTGTTAGCTGGATGCCTTGGATATCATAATACAAAGTAATAATTATGAGTATGCTGGGATGCTAGGATTGGAGCCCCTAAAACATATTTCTTATACCAACCCAGCAACACGGGTGGGCAGCTTCATATCTACATCCCTTAGATGTGCATCCACTAGCTCGATCTGTTTTAGTTGATCTTCGATGATGAGCACCGGCACCTCCTCTGTGGCTTTCTCAGCGGTGAGTCAGAGCCTCTGTCACTAAATCATAGACGTGCCTATCTAGTGATCCCTGCTAGTAGGACACATGCTTTACAATTGCTTGGTGACTAGATACTGTTATGGAAAACCTAACACTGATGCCTCCTAACCCTAGCATCCTATGAAGTTTTTTTAGCAAGCTTGCATGGTGGTAGATGAGAGTGCTGAGAAAACGCAACAACTCTGAGGATTCCTGTGTAGAGGTTTATATGGGCTCCTCACTAGCTGAAGTTGGCTAATGTTATGACCTTGAAGTCCAGTGTCTTGACCACACAACTATACTTTAATATGGAATATTGAAAGGAAAATATTACTAGCATATTTTATTGGGGAAGGAAGTTTGGGTATCCCTGAATGATGACTTGGTCCTAATATATCATTACTATATAGATGTCAAAAGGATAATTGTGCCAGCAATTGCTTCTACAGTGTCGTACCCCATTTCTGGGATAACCCGTGTATACCGTACCAATCTCTGGATCAGTAGTTGGCACGCACGTATATCGTGGATATATAGCACATACCATAGTTATTACATATATTGTTCCAAATAAAGTCATACAAGCAAGTCTTAAATTACAAACCAACGAGGTGAATTAACAACCTCGAACAGTCATTACAAAATAGGGAAAGACAAGAAGCAAAAAATCACAGTCAAACTTGCGCGAAGAACAAGTCCTACTCGTCGCCATCGAGCTCAGCACCTTCTTCTTCTTCATCTAAACGGTCAACAACAAAGGTGAGTATGGAAAGTACTCAGCAAGCCCTAACTCTATACAGGGTTATATTCATGCATAGAACACCAATAAGGGAAGGCTATGGTTCTCTTTTTGCTAAAGCAATATTTCCATGCAGGCTTTACTACAGAAAGATTTTCAAAGTAGGAAGATAAGTTTTCTTATTTTATCAGTATTTTAGAGGTTGGACTTGAGTGAGAAGTCACTTTTTGTCAGTTCCAAAATTTTATCTGGAAGAGCCTTCACTATCCTAACCAGACATATTTCCAAAACACGGGCACCTACACCTATTCAAACCAAAAAGGAGATTTTCAAGACTAATCAAAGTGAGCCCAAGCTGTAGTGTGTCAATACCGTGACAACGGCCATTTCTTATAGATGATACACCCTGCAGAGGTTGTACACTGTACTCACAAGCTATACTTCTCCTGATCAACAGAGTCGCACAACGTTCACTCCAGCACACACTAAGGCATCCACATATTCTACCTCAAGATGCAAACAAAGGTCATCTATCGGGATTCCGGACGATGTGATAGCACATTCTTGTAGCCAGAACATGGGATAAAACGACCACGTCTGCTCTCTAGACCCCATAAAATCGGGTGATTACACAACCAGAGAGATACACCTGTGGGCAATACGATCTCATGATGCAAGCTATTGCTGTAATCGAAGACCTAATCATGAGTATCTCACGTCTGCTCCTGCGACTTGTGTGCCACCCAACCTCCTTAGGGGCTCAATATGAATAACCAAGGGATGAAGTGAGTCCTTCTCATAACATATGTTCTGTGGTTGTACGAAATCATTACGTTGAGGTCCGATGAATCGGTCTTTATGTGGCAGGGGCGGCGCTTGCCCACAACAGGTGAACCTGACCAAAGCTTAACACCTATCACATCACCTTCCACAGAAGCTACGCCCCACAACCAAAAATCACACGCCTCCATCACCTAGCACTAGTTTGCACTAACACCCACCCCACTTTGTTTAACTCACACCACCAAACTCCTTTAATCCATTTAATAAAAGATGAGGTTATGTTGAGGCGATGCACTCCATCGAATAAAGGTTCCTAAGAAACCTAATAACAAAGCAACTTTCCGTTTCTTAAAAGATTTTAAGGAAGGAATTAATATGGTTAACAAGGTACGGTCGTCAACCCGGTAGCAAGGTGTATTTATACTTAATGAGAGCAAGTAACTAACATCAATATAAATACGTAAATAACAAGTAGGGTATTATCTACACAACGTTTGTACATAAACTTATAAACATGCAAGCATTTGGGGTCCTATAGGTGCATTGCAAATCTTAGGAGCAAAGTGAGATTAGGGCTTGCCTTTGGGGGTGTCCTCGAGCTCTTCTTCGTACTCCGAGTCGTCGGCTTCCTCGTCTCCGAGCGCTTCGGTTGTCTACACAAGAAAACGACAAAATAAATCTACAGCGGAAAAATGATCAAGTAAAAGAAATCAAATAAATCCAAAACAAACAGATAATCTCGGAGTGTTGCGTGGCTTTAAAAGGTAGGGCTTCAGATTTTGGTTCTAACGGTGCAAAGATCTTGGTGAACGGGTGTAGTATGTGAAAATGGTGATAAAAACAAAGTGTGAGGGCCTTTATGTAATTATTCTAATATCTGGAGGACTAATATCAAATTTGTGATAGCTAAATGGGCTTTGCCAAGTGGATTTTTATTGTGTAGGGGTATATTTGAAAAATAGGGATTTTTTGGGAATTTTTGGAAATTTATTTTGAAGGATAAAGGGCTGAGAAAATTTTTGTGTGTGCATCTGTGTGGGTGGCCGAAGCATTTTCTATTGTGTGGCCGACAAGTGGGCCATGGGCCAACTGTCAGTGCATGTGGCTGCCGGGTGGGCCATGGGCCACCGGCCAGTGCGCGGGGTGGCCGGGCCTACCTTGTGGCCGAAAGGCCAGGCGGCCGGTGCGCTCATGCGTGTGAGCCGCTAATGGGTCATGGGGCCTATTGGGCTAGCGCGCCCAGCGCTGTGGCCGTAGGCCGGGGCCTGCCTGCAATGACGCGCGTGTACGGCATTGCCTCCGGGGCCTGTGGAGCGCCAGGAGTTGCGCACGGGTATGGCGAGCTCATGCGCACTGCCCATTTGGCCGGGCGCCCAACGACGGTGGCAGACACCGTTAGGGTGCGGCGGCGCCCGGCGGCGCTCGGTGCGGGGCTCCGGTGAGACCAGAGCTCCCCGCCGGCTTGCCGAGAGGGTTGAGGGGAGGCTCGGTGTGCCCAGGGTGCGAAGCAACGGAAGAAAAAGTGACCGGTGGTGCGGGAATGAGGTGTGGCGGAGGAGGCCGAGGTGAGGAAGAACAGTGAGCTTTTCTCAAAATTGGGCGAGGGAGGAAGTGGCTCGGACCTTTTAACAGTGGTGGGAGCATTGTGTAGGAAAGAGGAGCCCGGGGTGCCTTTTATAGGCGGAAGGAGGCCCGAGTTTCTGCGGAATGGGGCGGCCGGTGGCTGGTGGAGCAATACTGCGCTTAACTGCGGTATGGGCTCGCCGTCCGGCTCCGTGCGACGCCTGGGAGCGGCGCGTGCCAATTAACCAATGACTCCGTCAGAATAATATTCAACATCTTAAATGGTAGATTTTTAATCACTTCACGGTGTGATCATGACACATGCCTTCTAAATTAAGGGCAGTACATTTTTATATTAGATAAACAGATCCAAGTTTTGGAACTTCATTTTTCGAGCTGTGACTTAATGTCTTTGAGATTCTATAGCAATCGACCTGCTATAGCATGTTTTTAGTGCAAGCCTACCTTTGTTAACTCTTTAATCACATTGGCATGACCATGCTGGTGGTTGCTAGTTGAAAAGTTGGATGATAAAATTTGGATGTTGGT
This sequence comes from Zoysia pacifica, assembly GCA_001602315.1. Taxonomy (NCBI): domain Eukaryota; kingdom Viridiplantae; phylum Streptophyta; class Magnoliopsida; order Poales; family Poaceae; genus Zoysia; species Zoysia pacifica. The sequence continues at coordinate 54,821 of BCLH01001395.1, read as the reverse complement.
TTTTGCAATATACTTTTAGCTTTTTTGCTCACCAAAAGCTAGAAAAGTAGCCATCAGTGAGCTTTTCAACATTTAGTTCATTTATTCAAAAACTAGTTTTTTAGCCATCTAAAAGCGAGCTTTTCAGAATCTTATTTGTTTCAGCTTGTTTTTAGCTAAAAAGGTGAAATAAAGAGGCCCTTAGATTGGTCAACAACAATGTGCTCATAAAATTTGCAGTGGGGTGAACTAGAGAGTAGAGCTGAGAGGAACAAAACATGTTGGTAGTGCTGACGATTCTTTTTGCATCAATTGTCCATTTTGGCAGTCTCATTGTTAATTTATTTTCACGATGCTGCACTACATGATAGCACTGCTACCAGTTCCAGTATAGATGTGACAGTTACATGCATGGTGACCTTTTTTTTTTATGATGCCTCCGAAACCCAATAGCATTCGACATTGTTGGTTGTGGAAGTCCTATATGGAAATACTCCTGTATGTTAAGGATAACGACGATATGAATGTATGAGGTGCCATCGTGTGGTGTGGTTATGTAAAGAAATATTTATGGATGCTCTTCTCATCAGTTGTAATTGTAAATTTGGTGTAGGCACTTTAGTTCCGTTTACTGTCTTTATTAGATACTATACTACCTGTCGTAAAAAATGAATTGTACTTTTAAATATTATCTCAGTCTTCAAAGAAAAGATTGCAATTCATCATATATTAGATCATCATATCGTTGCTGGCCCACATATCCCAGATTTAAACACGCTTTCAGAAGAGTACAAACACCAAATCAAATGGACATGTCTTTGCGGTCGATCGAGGATCATGCAGCAGTTCCAAAATCCTGGCATGCATCTCTGGTAGTCACATGAACGTCCACGCTGCACCACATGAAGAAGGGCGGCGAGTCATTGATGCAGCAGCTCATGTGAGTTCACGCCTCGGTCTTTCAAAAAACGAATGTATTATTCCTCAATTTTACCAGAAGAACTCCCTCTAGAGCACTGCTCTTAATCATTATAGGCTGCTAAGCTTAAGATCCTAGTATTATCTCTCTAATTATGACTGTGATTACAGCTGCATTTCAGTTTGCAAGGAAATTTGTCGCTTCAATCGTCACTGAAAAAGGTCAATAAGTTTGATGTACGTACGAGGCCAATCTTGGGAGGATGCTCATCGTTTCTTCTCGTAGGGACAGCTTGGATCATCTCTCTTTCTCTGTGCGTCGACATCTTTCTCCACCGCCATGGATCACAGATGTGCTGATGAGCAGCACGCTACCTGCACCATCGACGCCTCGTCGACGGCTAACGAGAGCTTGCACGACAACAGAGGCAGGGGCCCACTCCTCTGGTGCGGCAAGGAAGCAGCGCTGATACGGTGTGGTATTCCTCTCGCGGAACCTATATGATGAATGGGCACCTTACCCGCCGCTGCGCACTGCTGACAACGCAGCGCTGATCCTGACCTGAGAAGACGGAGCTGCTAGGTGGCAAGGTGAGTGGACGGCCAATGCCTGATGCCTCCTAACCCTAGCCTCTGGGTGCGCACAGCCATTGTTTTTTGGTCAGGTTTGCATGAACGGGCATGACGAAGGGGAGAAGAGGGGTTGGAGTTAAAGTGAGGGCTAAGTAACTATCTCGTGTAGTCGTGTTCAGGTTATATGGAGTTCTCAAGTTGGCAAATAATTCTGCAGCCCTATTAATTTTCGAACCACTTTGGTTTTCGATCGATTGACCACTCGGGCACTATATCTGTAATGATACGTATGAAGTCCCTTTGCCGGTCCTTTTTTTTTATATAACATGGAGTAGGCTAGTTCGATCTATATTAATTCACTAGCTGGATGCCATGGGCTTTAAGGACAAACCAGGATTGTGTGACAGCGGGTCACGTTATCCGCAGTTGCACGTGTTGTTCTTGGTTTGAGAGGTAGGGCGGCTACCTAGGTGGCAAGATATTGAGTTTTGTTATTATTTGATCTTTTTAAAATAATATTTAGTAACAACAAGTACAAAAGTATTTTTTTTCACAATACGTTTTGTTTGGTCACATCGTGTCATTTGGCGTTAAGGGTGTCAATAGTTGCACCTGAAGTTACCCTCCAAAATCTCTTTAGTTGAAAAATGAACTAGTTTCTTAAAAGTGAAGTGGATTTTAAAAACTTAGTTTATTTTTTAAAACTAAAGAGGTTTGGAGGTTAAACCTTTGGTCTTGAGTTTACACTCCTATTTGTCATGATCAAAACTCTTGTGACGCCATTCCAGCCTGCTGGATCGAGTCTACGCCAACGATGACCTCCACGTAGCCGTTTTGGTCATGTAATTGAAATCGGCATGACCCAGGTCATGGTTACACAATTCCATTTGACGTGACCATGGACTCAGTTGAGTCAAGTCCGGAACATCTTCCCTGCCGTCAACACCCCAACGTTGTCCCCTTTGGCTCTCGCGCCAGCCTCAGCCTGTGGTCACCGCCACCCTTGCTCCCATCATCCCCACCACCACGGGCCCTGCTCCTGCAACTAGCATCAAGAAGCCGAATGAGATGAAGAAGAAGCTCATGTCCACCACGGTGGCAACACTCGCCGTAGCTTCTAGTGGAGGTGGCCATCTGGCGCTTGTCCCTAGCTCCTCCGCCGCCAACATGATGGTACATACGGCTAGAGCAGATGGAACATGTCTGGGGGAAGCAATGTTTCTGGAGGAAGTTCTCCATTGACAACTAGATGGCCAAGGCACAAATGATGTGGAAGAAAATAGCGCATTGGAATGTAGGGCGGCTTGCTCGCAAGATATGGTGAGGGAAGTGTCATACCTGATGCCTCCTAACCCTACCCACTGCGTGTACAGATATGTTTTTGTGGCGATGTTCCCATGAACATGCACGGACGAGGGAGAAACGGTCATGGTTGGTAATAAGGCAAGGACTTTTGTGTGCAGATTATATGAACCATCATCGTTTTCAGTCGATTGACCATACATGGCCATTGAATACATCCACTGATCTAGAAAGTACTAATTCCAGAGAAATATTAAGTTTGAAATGACTTGTCGTGCCCCAATATACAAATGGTGGAACCCAATCGTTTTCCTTGTTCCTATTCCTAAGCACTTTTTTTTTGCGATGGCCTAAGCACTTAACTATGGTCAACATGCTTATTAGATCACGGATACATAATATGTTGCCTGATTTCCTACAAATCTGGTTCAAATCGTCTGGCCATTATATATCGAAGCTCCAGCCATCAGGTGATTTCCATTTAATTTCTATAAACCAGGTCTCCAACAAGTTGTGTCATCTTCCTGAATGGTCTTTCAAAGGTAAATACTCTCTGTTCTTAAATTGATGTCGCTGTTGACTTCAAATATCAATTTTGACCATTCGTCTTATTCAAAAAAATTAGTTCAAATGTGTAAAATTTTAAGTTGTGATTCAAATAATTCTAATAATAAATTAAGTTATAACAAAATATATGGTATTTATCAAAAAATTTTGAATAAAATAAATAGTCAAAATTAGTATTAGAAGTCAATGGTTTAAGAACGAAGGGCGTATTGTGTTACATATCCTAAATAAAAGAATGAAATACTTAACTCCTTGTCATCTCCCTTGACCCTTCCCCTGCAAGAAATATTTTGTCACACTCTTCCAACGTATAGGTTAGCTAGGTTTTAATGTTGATCAGCGCCTTGTTTTACAGATAAAGTGCGCTTTTTCTCTCAGACAACCATCTGAATAAAATTTGGTTTAGTCAACCCACCGCATTTGTCAAACCAGTTCACTTTTTACCTTAATTTTCTCTCCAATCCAATGCGGTTTAATTAAATGGCACGGAGTCAGGTCAAGCCAATTTTACTGACTCTACGTACGTGGACACGAACATGTTTCCAAGGTGCTGCATGGGTACATGGTTGATGAATGGGAGGACCAACATAATACAGGGGTACAATTCGCACAAAGACGTGATTGGTTAGGCGGCCAGGTTGAGCGCGGCCAGGACGCGCGCATACAAGCTGCATTGATTGATTTGCTTGCATGGTGGAGGACAGGTTGGTGTAGCCTGTGATCGGTTACGTGTATGTTTTAGAAAAATGCATTCAACGCTCGCAAGCTATGCTGCGCGAGCCAGGCCGGCAGAGAACGGACTTCATTTTCGTATCCACACAGTCAGGCTGGAATCGCTTTTTTGCATCTGTTTAGCTACAGAAACTCGCCGCACAACCTTCCAAACAGCTAGACACTGCATCCCGTCAGCCTGGTTGGATAATATCCAACCAACCAACCACGTCCCAAGCATTCGGGGTGGGTCGATCTAAACCTGTCTATGCACAGCGTGAGGAGTCATAGGGTCATCAAAAGGCGGTGATATAATGAGTGCATGGCATAAAATTGGAGCGCCACTGCAGTGGCATGAAGGTGGTACCATTTAAAATTGGAATGCCACTACAGTGCTAGGCTAGGCAGTGTGGCATGACGGCAACAGTGCAACACCACGCGGCAAAGCTCTGCGTGGGCATAGAAGCTAGGGTTCGAGGAGCCAGGAGGTGCTAGCTGCTTCTCGACGCCGAAATGGATCCGGGCTAACGCACATCACACATGTTCGTGTGCGGAAACGTCGATGTCGCCTAGATACCGAATGAACTGCATCACTTAGAAAGTTGAGCTCGAGAGGGACCCCGTCGAAGCAAGACTTTCGTAGGGTTGATCCGGGCTCGGTCAGGCCAGCCAGATCGTCTTCACACATTGCTGGGACAGGAGGAGGACAAAAAATAAGGTCGAGAGAGAGGATTAGGGTTTGAAGAGGTTAAAAAGTAGGGTGCAAATAATAGGATCGATTGGGTTACTTGCTCAATCGGCTTTAGGCTTCTTTATATAGTCATGAGGTGGTCTTACCCTATAGAGCAACCAATCTTCTTGATTAAGAAATAAATTAGCTCTGATTTTCTGTTAAAACTTACAAAAAAAGATCTTCGAACACTCCGGTCAGGGGCCGGATGCTACGATCGGCTCTAAACCCATTCCAAAATGGGTGTTCTCGAACACTCTGACCCATCACCGGACACTTCGGGCAAGTTCCAGAAGGAGTTCTTCCGAACACTTCGGTACCAGGCTAGACACCTGGGCCAATTCTAGAAGGGGGGTCCACCGAACATTCCGGTCCCTGGCCAAACACTCCGGTGGTTCTGGGCCGGTTTCAGAGAGGGGTCTCTCGGACACTCTGGCATCAGGCAGGACAATCCGTTGAATTTCGAGGAATTCCAGAAGGGGGTCAGTCGGAGACTCCGACGCTATGTCGGACAGTTCGGTATTTGCAAATTTTGAGTATCAACATATGCCCCTTATTTTTTGATAAAACAAGCGTACCAAAAAAAATTTCCAACACTCAAAAAACTCCTAAGGGCGATGGTTCCTTTGACGCAACGGCCATATTATCACTTTTGGCAACGATACTCTTCATATCTGTCATTTTTTTCAAGCTTCTTGCCATACACTTGAATGATACTTTTCAAGTACCGACCGTTAAGTGCCCTAGGCAGTGGCTCTCCTCGCACATCTTCTACCATGTATGTATGTATCCTATAGGGTCCTTTCCAATTAGGAGACTATTTCCCAAATTTGTTGCTCTTTGAACCAACAGGCAGAATAGTTTTTCAAACTAATTTACCCACCTAAAAAGTTTTGACTTTTACCCTCTCATTGTAAGCTCTAGCAACTCTTGCTTTATCTTTCTCAATTTTCCTCAAAGTATTTTTCTTGGCTAACCTCAAGGCTCCTTAGATTCACCTCAACGGGTAAAATTGCCTCTTGTCCATATATGAGTTCATAAGGGGTTACTTTAGTAGCTCTATGTCTAGAGATACGATGAGCCCACAATACTTCGGATAAAACTTCATGCCTCTCTTAAGGTTATCTTCTATCTTTTCTTGATGAGCTTAATCAATGTTTTATTACTAGACTTGGCCTGACCATCGACTTGAGCATAATATAGAGATGAATCGAGTAGCCTAATTTTATAAGATTCGGCAAATTTTAGAACATGACCAGATGAAAATGAAGTACCTTAGTCAGTAGTCAAAGTTTGTAGAATGCCGAATCTATGAATAATATGCTCGGTAAAGAACTCAATTACCTCTTTGTGCGTCTTGTTCTTGAGAGCAACCGCTTCGGTCCATTTGGTGAAGTAATCCGTTACGATTAGCACAAAGCGGTGTCTCTTCGAAGATGGAGGATATATTTTCTCTATAAAATCCAAACCCCACCCTTAGAATAACCTTTATGATGGGGTTCATCATGGCAGCGGACACCAATTGAATATTGCCAAATTTTTTGTATTTTTTACATCCTTTGTAGTAGTGATAACAATCGGCAATCATGGTTGGCCAATAGAACCCGGCTCTTCTCAAGAACCATTTCATTTTTTGAGCCGATTGATGTGTACCATAAATACCTTCGTGAACTTCTCACGTGGCCACTTTGACTTCTTCATCACGTAAATATTTTAAGAGCAAATCGTCTCCCATTCGGCTATATAAGTTATCATCAATCTAGGTATATTTGTAAGCTACATGCCGAACTTTACTATCCACACAGGGTTGGACTGCGAATGTAAGAGATTATGGGAGACCTCCAATCTAACAATCCAACCTTGTCATGTTTTGATTTGCTAATTGCCGAATCTTCCAATTCTAGTACTTCAAACATCGGTTTCTTAACGATTGAAATTTTACCTTTGCTAACATTGTAACCCGATGCTTATTGTACCAAATCATTGGCCCTACTATTTTCTAGCCTAGGAACATGGTGTATATGAAACGCATCCACACCTAACATCTAGGCAGTTGTCTAAAATGGCATTCAATGATCCATCTAAACATTGAAAATTTTTAGCAACTTGTTGTACCACTAACAGTGAATCGCTGAAAGTCTTTACATGTTTTACCCCCATGGACTCTAACATCTCCAAACCGAATAACAATGCTTCATATTCGACTTGATTTTTGGTGCAATTATACTCTAATCGGTTTGAGAATTCAAAATGCATATCATGAGGAGAAATCATCACTACACCAATGCCTTGACTCTCTTTGCAAACCGATCCATCAAAATATAACTTCCAAAGGGTAAATGTCAGAAAACAAAAATTTAAATCCTACTCTAAATCAATCTAATGCTCAACAATAATTAGCAACAATTTGGTCTTTTATGGATTTCAATGATTCATAAGCCAAATCATACTCAAATAAAGCATAAGCCCATTTACCAAGTCTCCCACTAGATATTGGTCTATGTAGCATATGTCTAATCACATCGGTTTGACATGCAATCACACAAGCACTAGGTAGCAAATAATGTCTCAATTTAGTGCAAGTATGATACAAGGAAAAGCATAGTTTTTTTATGAGAGTGTACCTTGTTTCAGCATCTATCAACCTCCGGCTCACATATGTGATCACTTACTCCTTCTCTTCGGCTTCTTGTGTTAAAACAGCACCAATCACATCATTTTCTGCCGCTCTGTAAAGACAAAAAGGGACTCCACTCTGGGGTGCCCTATGAACCGGTGGCGAAGACAACTATTCTTTAATCTTATCAAAAGCTTCTTACTGTTTTGTCCTCCAAGTGAATTTGGCTTCATTCTTTAGCCGAAGAATAGGAGTAAATGCGTTGACCTTTCTCGACAAGTTGACAATGAATCTCCTTAAGTAATTTACCTTGCCTAAGAATCTTTGCAATTCTTGTTTGCATGTGGGTTTTGCACACTTCTAATTGCTTTTACTTTCTTATGATCTATCTCTATGCCTTTTTCATGAATTATGAAGCCCAAAAACTTCTCAGCTGATATACCAAAATCATATGGGGGTGGACTCATTTTTAAATCAAAGCAATGCATTCGGTCTAAGGCAAGCTGCAAATCAGCCAAGTGAGGGTTTAAAGCAGCCAATTTGATCACCACATTATATATATAAACCTCTATGATGACACCGAGCAAATAATAAAAGATAAAGTTCATAGCTCTTTGATATATGACGCCGCATTTTTTAACCTTAAAGTCATAACAACCCGCTCAAATAATCCTACAACACCGAGACATCTAAAAGCGATTTTAGACATATCTTCGGCCATGAAGATATGATTGTAACCCGCATTACCATCAAGAAAACTAATCACTTTATATCCAGAAGCATCATTAATCAATATATTGGCTATGGGCATAGGATATTCATCTTTAGGAGTGGCTCTATTCAAATTTCTAAATTCAATGCAAACTCTTATCTTACCCATGTTTTTCTTCTCAACGGGCACAATGTTGAATATCCACTCCGCATACCTGCAAGGTCTTATAAAATTTGCATCAAGCAATCAGTTAATTTCTTTTTTAATCCGATCATGCATGTCCGGATTAAATCTCCTCATCGGTTGTTTAAAGGGCTTAAAATCAGATTTGATTGAAAGCCGATGCTCAACTTAGGCATTTCGTTATAAGACCATGCAAAATAATCCACATATTCTTTTAGTAACCCGATTAATTTCACCTTATAATCAGCTTCTAGGTTGGCATTTATAAAGGTCGACCTTGGATTACTATCATCGCCAATATTTATCTCTTCTAAAGGATCGGCCGACTTGAATCCTTGTTCTAACTTATCCATATCTTCTATTTCTTGTATGGCCTCACACATATCATTCTTGCTAGACTGGTAGTGTTCCACTCTCTTTTGCAACAAGTCCAAATTAGACTCTATTTAATCACATTATACTGTTAAGCTGATTTTCCATCGGCTTTACATTGACGGGCACAAAACCGTCTCTAATAACACTAAGAAAATCATAATCCGCGAAGTCTAACCCTGTCAAGCATTTAATGGTATCATGTGGCAAAGAACATGAACCGGCCACAGCAACACAAGCCGATACATTCGCATAAATAACCTCTACATCATCATCAACCCATTCTATCAAGAATTGATACAATGTAGAGGAAACACACTTATTAGCGTGATTCTAATCATGCTCTAAGATCAAACTATAGCTACCCCGCACATCGGCGACAAAAAAAAGCAGTTGTCATGGTCTTGCTCCTAACGGTGAGCTCCATATAAGCGACCCCTTTAGCCCTGATAGGATCTCTTCCTCTCATACCGTTTAAAGTCATGTTGGTCCGAATAAGCTCGTCATCGGCCTTCCCTAGCTTCCTAAACAAAGTATATCATTAGATTAACAATGGCACCTCTATATACAAACATGCGAGAAATTAGTGTACCATTAATGTATCCTTTCACATAGAGAGGTTTTAAATGGTTGTCCGACTCTTTAGGGTTTTTTCAAAGACAGCATTTTGAGGTCCAAAGTCAAATTGAGCCATAACTTCTTCTTCCTCTACAAAAGAATAATTCGAAAGAGACAAGCAAATAGTATTAACATCCATACCTTCTCCGAATGGCGTTGGCTCGTAGTCTAGAAGATCATCATCGTCGAACTCGGACATGTCGACGTCCTCCTTAGGCGAAAGCACTGCAGAACTCTCTTCCGACGCATTCGGAGTCACCACCGCGACCTCAACTGTTGGTGAAGCAGGAGCTTTGGGTTCGGACTCCTCTTTAACTCTCCACTGCTTACCTTGAGGGACCATTGGCTTGATCTCGTTGAACACCTCATCCCTTTTCTTTTCAGCTTCTTTCTCTCGGATCTCCTGAAGGTGCAATCTTTGTAGCTTCCTCTTTTGAGTATGAGTCAAACCGGGCGGACACCACCTCGACTGCATGTACTTAGAGGAGCTCTTGCTATTGTCAGCCTCATGATCATGAGAAGCTTTAACGTGATCGGTCCGTTGAAAACTCCTCCGATTTTAACATCGGTCGTGCTGATCTTAACGACACCTCTAGATGCATTTTTCTGACCTAAAAGGGTTGAGAAAGCATGTTCATTACCTTGTTTAACGCTCCATTCTTGCTTAGGAGCAGCTGTGAAGCCATCTCTTCTTGCATTGATCGGTTGAGGTTCAAACAAGTCTTGAATGGGGCTGGAGAGCCTTTTGAAGACATCTCCTCTTGATGTGTTCCATCCTGGATGAAATGGTGGGTATGGCATCGGTGAAACAGGCATCCATGGTCTCATATATGGGTGCCACATCGGGAACAACAAGCAAGGCATAGGAGAGAACCATGGTGGTGGCATCCCAAACCCACAAGAAGGAGGAGGAGGCCTATGAACATCCATTGTTTGCCTCATCTCCTTCCTAGGTGGACTGTCTCTCTTTGGTGGTGATCTTGGTCACGGACCGATTGTTCAAATCGTTCTTTTGGCTTTTGTACTTGGCCATAAGACGGTCGAAAGTGCTTTTAGGCCCCATCTTCCTGTCCACATCTTTGTCTTGGTTTCACTTTCCACTTGCCCACCTCAGGGTTCTTCGACTTTATTATTTTGAACTATGGAACTTGCCCCCTGGGTCATGAGCCTTGGATGGTGACTTTGATGGACTCTTGACCACTAGGAGACTATTCGAGCACAACCTTCCTAGAAGTACCCTTATCACCCGAAGGAGCGGGCATTTCCTCTCCTATGATCTCGTTCTTCCCTTTTGTTGTATCGGCTTGATGAGGCCGAATCAACACCTTGGGTTGAGCTCTAGAGTGTTAATGAGAAAAGGGTGTCTATCAATCTGCATCTCTTTGAGACTCAATTGGCTCTCATTGAGGGTTGATTGGACCTGTTGACGGAAAATGTTGCAATCATAAGTGGCATGAGAGTAAGAATTGTGCCACTTACAATATGCTCTACATTTTAATTCTTCGGCTGGAGGCAAAGTGTATGCAATCTTAATATATACACTTTGTGTAATTCATCAAATATTTTATCGCACATAGCTACATCAAAGGTGTATTTAACATCGTCTTTCCGATTCTTATGAACCTGATTGAGCGAATCACAAGCAAATGATTTGGCTTTAGATGGCCAAACAAACTCGACAGCCAAAATATTATTGGAGTCATCATCGGATCTATCTGAAACGTACTCCACAACATGTACGTTGTGGGTGAGTGAGAGTAAGCAGGTCTTATAATTGTGTTTCAGCTTTTTGCTTCGACTTTCTTGAGCCAAAGCTTTTCGTTGGAGGTGAGTGAGAGTAAGAAAATCATGTCCCTCCAACATATCTTTAAGATGAGACCGCAAACCACTGAAAGCTAGATCGGCTAAGTCCTTTTCAAAGATTGTCAAATTAAAGCATCGATTCTTAATGTCTCTAAACCTCTGAATATAACCAATAACAGGTTCATCTTTTCTTTGCCTAACCGATGTTAAATGTGAAAATTTTAATTCACTATTCTCAAAATAAAAATAATCATAAAATTTGCACTCCAATGATTCCCACGTGTAAATGGAACCCAGGGACAACAACAAAAATCATGAGAAGGAGATTCCGGTTAGTGATAAAGAAAACAACCGCACTTTTAACGCATCGCTAGAACCCGTCTCTCCTAGTTGAGCAATGTATTCACTAACGTATTCCTAAGTTGTCTTACTATCCTCACTATTAAATTTAACAAAATCGGGAACGCGCCATCCACTAGGATAAGGGTCGAATTAAAATATGTGGGGTAGGGTTTTTGGTAAATTCCCCTTTGATATCCACCCCTAGCGTTTCACAAAATTATTTTCTCAAATCCTCCTAAATAAAAGCCATACACATATGGCTATGAGGAACACCCGTACCGCTAGGTGGGATAATTGGGATGCTATACGCGGCAGTACGGTAAGGAAGACCAAAATTAGCCAATTCATTAAATCGGCTGCTAGCCAGATTAAGAATGCTAGTAATCGGCTGTAACGCCCAAAAATTTAACATTTTCAAATATTAAAAAAATTTGAATTCTTTAATTGCATTTCACAATTTAGTATAGAATAAAAATCTCTTTTCCAAATAAAATTCTAGGTTGCACTTCATATCATTGCATTGCATTAGAAATTAAGTTAATAAAGTCAACAAAGAATTTAGGAAAACAAAGATAATAATTTAAAGAAATAAAAGAAAGAGATGAAAAACTCTCCTGGGCCTAAACCATTCTCTCTCTCCCCCCTCACCTTGTAGGGCCCACTCCTCCCCAGCCAGCCCAGCGCGCATTGCAGCCCACCAGGCCCAACCGAACCACCCACCCCCCTCCTCCTCTCACCGCCAGGCGGACCCCACCTGTCATCCCCTCCCCAACCGCTCAAAGCTAGAGCGCGCGCCGCAGCCCCAACTGCCACTATTTTCCCTGGCAAATCGACCCCAACAACGCCCACGACTTCCCCTACTCGGCCGCCCGTTTTTCCCTAAAAACCCCCACTCGGCCTCTCTTTTCCCTCCCCCAACCGCACACTAGCCCCTCACTGTTGTGCCGCTCTAAGCAACCGCCCTAGGCCGTGACCCTGTGCCGACGTCGCCCGAGCCGCGCCGCCCCCGTCCGGCCACTTCCCGTCGAGAACCGCCGTCCGGCCACCCTCGACCATCGACGACCCCGCAGTGAGAACCCCATCGTCCCCCTCTTCGTTTTGAGCCCGTCTCCGGTGAAATCTATGTGCCGGAGCGTCGCCGCGGCCAACTCCGGCCG
>BCLH01001395.1:29869-42227 GCA_001602315.1 Zoysia pacifica | reverse complement strand
CTCCGGCCGATGGCCAGCCATGGAGCCGCGCCGGCCAAGCCTCCCGCCCAGGCGCGAGCTAGCGCCCGCTGTCCGACCTGGGATGGACGGTCCAGATCCAATCGCGCCACCCCATTTTAAATCTAATTAATCCGAGCCGTTAGATCTTAATCAAAGCGTCGACATTTGGCCATGTGTATAGCTTAATCAAACCCAACCATTTTGAAATCAATGGCCCCAATTTATCCTAGGTTTTCCATATAAAGATAAATCAAACGCATTACTGCGTCAGCATGATGTCATGCTGACGTCAGCGGACCCGATTAATTTAAGAATTAATTAGAAAATAAGGTTAATTAAATTTAGATTAACATGTTAATTAATAAATATAATAATTAAATAATTAATAATATTTTTAATCCGAAAAATAATTATAATAATTAGTTATTAATTAATTTAATAATAATTATTTAGTAATTAATTGAATAATAATTAATTATGCTAATTTTACAGAAAAGCCTTGTACTTTATTTAATTACAAAATAGACCCTACCCTGTGACATATTTACATTTTAGCCCCTAAAATATCCTTAATTACTTTTTAGTCCTTAATTAATTTCATAAATTATATATAGGTCCTCAAAACTTAATTATTAATTATAGATTAGCCTCTAAACTTTATAAATGCTATAACTTTTAAACTGTAACTCCGATTTAAGTGAATTTTATACCAAAACGATCGTATCAAAATAACCTATGCATTCATGGCATATTCATACAGATTTTGAACTGTTTTATTGCATTTGATTGATTGTTTGTGGTTCCGTGCGTTAGGCAATTTTGTCTCGGACCCGCAGTACGAGGACTTCTAGCAGCAAGACTTCGATGCCGTTGAGTACTACACCCAGGAGTAGCGAAGCAAGTGTTCTTGACCATGTTGTGCCTAATTTATAAAACCCCTATCTTGTAGATTGCATGCTTGTGTCAAATTGATTGCGCATCTATTGTTAGAATTACCAAGTCTTTCCTTATTATGCCTTGTCGCACTAGTTTACCTTTTGTTGGGTAAATTATATGCGTAGCTTGCTGTTGACAAGATGGGTGATGTTAAATTGATTTACTATCATACTTGCTTCACAAGGATTAATGGGCTATTTAATAGCAACATTGAGATAAGGGATTTGGGTGATATGGTTCGTGTAGGGCTGTGTGCGAGGTTATCGGCACTGTCCCTTCGTATGTTATTGTCTCAAATCTAAGGACCGGTTCGTGGAGCGACCAGCGTAGTAAGTGGTGGAGATCAGTTTTATGCGTGCCAGCTGATGGAGCGAGGAAAGCCGGTTAGGCCTGGATCCGTCTGGAAAGAGATGTGTGAGGAAAGGAGGGTTACTCTCGGGAATCATTTGGCAAAAGAGAAGGCCTTTCCTAGGTTACGGTTAGTGCCTGATTAGGTGAAATCTCAGTCGACACGTATAAGCTGGAGAAAGCCATAGAAAAGTCTTGAAGTGATCTCTTGACCTTCACACCAAAGGAAGTGTGTGATGCTTGACCATCACGGGCGGAATAGAAATTCTTTAGTCCACCTAGAAACAAGGAATGAAATCACTTCTTGTGCGGAATATGTTACAATCTCTGTAGAGTTAAAACTGTCTAGACAGCCGTGCTCTCACGGTCATGAGCATGCATGGACCCTCACATGATTAGTGGGATCGGGTATGGTTTGGTGATGATGGTGATCACAGTGAGAGACTGTGATTAGTTCTTATGTTGGTGCTACAGTCGGGTAGGCTATAGGTATGTTGGTCTATAAGTGCGATGTCTATCACTTAGTAAATAGGTGTTTAATAGGAAGTGTGTTTCTATTGTGTGCTTTTCTGCAAAAGAACTATATATTGCCTTTGCCTTATTTGTTGCTACATGTCATCTTTTTCTACCCTTGGTGAGTACATCCCGTACTCAATCTTGCCTTTATTTATGCTGCTCAGTAAAAAGAGAAGTCTGAAAGAATATTGTGTTGCAGACCGCCCCACAGAAGAGACGATTCATCGACTACAGGATCTTATCGGGTGTCGCTCGGCGAAGCGAGGACTAACAGTACAACTCAAGCATGATAAAATATACTACAAACTATTGCTTAAGTTTATAAAACCAAGATTTTTGAAAGCGCGGAAGCAATAACTTGAAATAGGGTCTCTTATACACTATGCACAAGATGCCATCGAGCCCATACGATGCATCCTCTAGCAGCACACAAACAGCAGCGCGGCGAGCAGGGCTCTGAACGGACATAACCACCTTCGAGGTTGCTTCTGCCAGTTAGTCCCAAGGAGGGAGAGAGAGACCACCTGCACAAAACCACAGAGTGAAGCTCTGAGCATTCAAATGCTCAGCAAGTCCTACCCGTCAACGTGGCCAACTACAGCCGACTCCAAGGATATAATGAGGCTAACTCAATGAGATGGCCATTTGCTAGTATAGTGGACCCTTATATTAAAATTTTAGCGGTAGATTAAGTTCACGGAAGGTAAATTTAGTTTGCTCTATAACTATATCAAGCATGGTTACCAAACAATTAACTATGAACTAAACAAATATTTCATATTATTGATTGTGTTTACGTACTATCTCTGTTCCCAATTAATTGTCATTTGAAATAAGAAAGGGTGTATTTGGGAGGAGAGAATATGCAGTGAAAAGTGATAGAGATGTGAACAGAAGTGTTTTGGTGGAACTGGTAATTATTTGGGAACAGAGAAAATACATTATTACTACGACATAACGCAGTGAACAAGGGGTACTCGTTACTGTGAGAGGCAACGATTATAATCGATTTACACCAGCTGGGAAAAACCCGAAGTACACGACACGTACGTGCTTCCCAAAAGCCGCACGTGACCACCTTTCACAACAATACCATAGGGTCGGTCTGAGGCCTACCGCTCTCAAGCACGTGGTCCTCCATGCGATCACCACGCCGGATGCATCTATGGTTAGATCCAAAGCTTTTCTCTACTACCCCGCCGAAAGAGTGGTAGGGGGACGTCTAACCACTATGGTATTGAGCTACATCAGTTTTCTAAGTCCCATATCCACAGTATGCATTCGGTACTGTTCAAACTTGCTTAACAGGGCCACACTCGAATCGGTCCTTAACCGACACAAACGGGGCTACCACCGCGAAGGCCCAGCCTTCTCAATCCCTCCTATACTCTATCCCCGCCCGGTCTCAGGTTTATTCAAGTGTGGGATAAAGTCTAACTTATAATCTCGCGAGTGAGGTTTCTCATTCACTCGACTTCTACTGTTGATTAAAATTTATAGCCTAACTCTACATCGAGTTACTTGTAACAATATATACTCAATAGGGATAATTGGTACTATCACGCATTCTAGGGTTCCAAACAACTCCTAACTTAATGCATAGTACAAAAGCTAAACAATACATAGTAATAAAACAAAAATTTAAAACAGGGTTAATGCACCGGGGCTTGCTTGGGGCTTGCTCACAACTAGCTTCCTTTGTCAAAGAAACGACCCCACGCTCCTCTTCAGATGGGTTGGGTCTTAACATAAATGATATGTAAAGAAATGGATTAAAATGGTGTATAATCTTTAAATAAAATCATATGCGATGACAGCTTTTTATTTTCAAAAGACAAAATTTTAGTTGCAAAACTTCTTTAAAATGGTTTTTAGAAACATAAAATATAACTCAAGTTGTTCATAAAATCAGAAAGTTCATAAAATAATTTTTGAGAAAAATTTCAAGATTTATTGAAGTCAAATAGATTTATAATAGATTAAATACAATTTAAGCAAGATAAATTCTTTAAAAAATTTATTTTGAAGAAAAATAAAATATGGAACTATTCTAAAACAGAGAGTTTGACTAAAGGAACGAAAAATAAAATTTTCAAGTTTTTATCATGCCAAAGAAGATTGATAATGCATTAATGAATTATTATAAAATCTGAATTATAAAAATTAATTTTATGTATGAAATGAAAAAAATAGTTAGCTTCAGAATATACTTCTAGTTGAGAGAATTCTAACAAAATTTATTTCACATTTTTACGAGATAAAATGAAGTTTCTATGATTTTTACAAGATTAAACCGATTTCTGGACAATAAATAAATAAATTCGCATTTGAAAAAAAATTTCCAGCCTGGGTGACGCAGCCACACGCTTGGCCACAGGGTTCTCCACAAGAGATCCCACATGGCCACAAAAGATCCTGGCTGGCTCAAAGCTCCAGCCATGGACGGCAATGGCGCGGTGGCCGGAGCTCGGCGGTGCAACGCCGGAGTCAGGTTTTTGGCACCCAACGACGCGCGAGCCTGCATGGTAATGAGAGCAATCCAACGGTGGCCATGGCTAGGTGAACTCCTTACTGGAACAGTGTCGCCGGCGACAAGCGGCTGGAAACAACGTTCGGCGATGGATAGCGAACGGCTCGGTCGATGAAACCCAAAACAGCTTGTCCCTAGAGCTTAATCACGGAGAGGAGAAGACTGGCGCGGTCATTGTTGACGCTAGAAATAGCCAGAGAGTGGTGTTCACCGGCGGCACGACGCTGTCCAGACAGCCGGTGCGGTCGAGCCTCTTAATCCTTCAACATATCCGCGATTTTCCGATCGATTAACAGGTCTAAGATGTGCGCCCGAGAGAGGGGAAGCTGACCCCGGAATGGATTGGAAAAATGCTCACCGGATTCTGCTGGATTTTGCCGATGAACGTTGACAACTCGAAGAACAAGAGTTTTTGGGGGAAAATAAAATCGGAGAGCAATTGGTGAGGAAATAGGAGGGGCAACTTGGGGCTTTGCAAGAGGAGGAGCTGGGGGTTCGATTGCGCGCGGTTGGGAGGCTTCGATTTGCTCGGAAGGCTGCGTCGGCCGGCACTGGTCGAGCTCAACAGAGTGGCAGCAATGGTGGCCGAAAGGGAAGGGAAAGAAAGAGCTCTTGAGGGAGAGGAGAAAGGGGAAGGAAGAGAGAAGGAGATACCGTCTTTAACTCAGACTCGGACGTGGCAGCAGAGGGCGGCGTGGCATCCCTGAATGCTTGCCGCGAGGGAGGGGCTCGGTAGCAACGTGAGAGGAGAGGATGCATTCCTGGTGCTGGGAGGAAGAAAGGCGACCGTGCCAATGACAGGTGGGTCCCACGGTGTTTTTTTTCCAATTTCCTAATTTTCGCGATTTTTCTGTGCAGCATTCTGTTTTGATCCGAAAACAATACTTCCCGAGCTCTGATAAAAATGAAACTTTGCAGGGTGGTAGAAAACTTCAAAAGGAACAACTTTTATTTTGGGCCCAAGTTCAAATTACATATAAAGTTTATTCTATAAAATTTTGAAAACAGGTAATCCCTTAAAAGAGAAAAATTCATTTGGGCCTTTTGCCTTTTGAATAAATTTTCACAAAATTCCTAAAATTCAATTCCTTGCAATATTTTTAATACAAGAATTTTTATTTCACAATATTGCTTTTTGAATTTTGAACTTGCATTTGAAATTTGAATTCAAATTTGAAATTTGAAAATTCACATGAATCGTTTAATTGTTTTTGAGCTCGGCTCCCAAAGTTTTGAATTCATCCATCCAACAAGATCCTTTTGGTGGCATGAAAATACGGGATGTCACACATTGAAGACCCTAGATTCGAAGGCTAGGCGATCTACCTCTTCGATCAACTGCCTGTGGAAGCCTAAGTCATTTTTAGTTGTTTTCCACTGCTTTGGTTTGTATTAATTTCTAAGACCATTAGTCTCTATTGTAATAGGTTAATTTCAGTGTATTCGAGACATTGTTCAGTTACCATTAATGAAGTCACTTTATGTGTAAAACTTGATTCCTAGGCACACATAAAAGGTCACTTAGTTTTAGCCTTAAAACCGGTTGTGACATCGGCTCTACGCTAGTGGGAGGCACTATCAAAGCGTTAGTTTGCACATGAGGCAGAAAACTAGTTTGCTCGCTAAATAAGTTCAACGGTGTGCCATACAATGGTTGTTCTACACTAGATGCATGGGGAGCTGATGCACTACAATATGGCCCTACATGTGCAACATAAGTAGTAGATGATGCAACACTAATGTTTTCCAATGATTTTGTCATGTTGTCTTGAATCATATGTTGCATATCATTAGCTAAGATCTTTTTCATATTGACAAAATAGTACAAAAGATCTTCAAAAGTAACAGGGTCATGCAGAGATGTTCTCACGTTGGTAGCACCCATGGCTGCGTCGTGGGAGATGGGCGAAAGAACAGATTCTTTTACTTGAGAGATCGTCCCTTGATGATCCTTCTTGAAGCACGCCAAGTACTCTCGAAGCTCTTGATCTTCTCGCGCCTTGCACGCCTCCTCGGAGGCCTTCCGGCGCTCTAGGAACGCCTTGCGAGCCTTCTCAGGCAACTTCTTCAAAGATGGCACGACGATGTTCGTCGTCGTGATCTCAGAAGACATGGTGCGAGAACGATTACTCGGTTTGCGCAACCGAAATATGTCATCCCCAGAGGAGTCACCAAAAAGTGTGTTAACACCGAAATAGATTCTGGGCCAACGCACCGCGTGCACGTCCGTATACAAAACTGTCGATGTCGCCTTGACACCAAATGGACTGCAGCACCTAGAAAGTCGAGCTCGAGAGGGACCCCATCGGAGCAAGAACTTATTAGGGTTGATCCGGGCTCGGTCAGGCCAGTCGAATAGCCTTCACACGTCGCTGGGATGGGAGGATGACAAAAAATGGGGTCGAGAGAGGGTATTAGGGTTTGGAGAGGTAAAAAGGTAGGGTGCAAATGATAGGATCAATTGAGTTACCTCCTCAGTTGGCCTTAGGCCTCTTTATATAAAGGTGAGGTGGTCTTATCCCGTGGAGCCACAGATCTCATTTATTAGGAAACAAATTAGCTCTGGTTTCTTGTTAAAACTTCAAAAAAACAGGATCCCCGAACACTCCGGTCAGGTGCCAGACACTCCGGTGTCGAACACTCCGATCAGGCTGGATGCTCTGGTCGGCTCTAAACCGATTCTAAAAGGGGTGTTCTCAGACACTCCGGCCCGTCACCAGACACTTCAGGCCAGTTCCAAAAGGGGTTCTACCGGACACTCTGGTACCAGGTCGGACACTTCGAGCCAATTTCAAAAGGGGGTCCATCAGACACTCCGGTCCCTAGATAGGAACACTTATCTTCCTACTTTGAAAATCTTTCTGTAGTAAAGCCTGCATGCAAATGTTGCTTTAACTAAAAGGGAACCATAGCCTTTCCTTGTTGGCCTTTTATACATGAATATGACCCTGTACGGGGTTGAAGCTTGCAGAGTACTTTTCGTACTCACCCTTGCTGCTGACGTCTAGATGAAGAAAAAGAATGTGCTGAGTTCGATGGTGATGAGTAGGGCTTGTTCTTCACGCAAGCTTGCCTGTGGATTTGGCTTATTGTCTTTCCCTATTTTGTAATGACTGTTCGAAGTTGCTAATTCACCTCATTGGTTTGTAATTTAAGACTTGCTTGTATGACTCTATTCGGGACAATATATGTAATAACTATGGTCTGTGCTATGTATCCACGATATACGTGCGTGCCAACTACTGATCCAGAGATTGCCACAGTATACACAAGTTATCCCAGAAATGGGTTACGACATATGGTATCAGAGACATACTTGCCTGTAGGACGAGACCATAAAGACTCTAACCATAAGAGAGTGATATTTTAGAGATATAAACTATTTTATAAAACCCTACCATAGTAGGAACTCTGTATTCTCTCTCTTGCTATATTTATAAAACTTATTTTACTGACTCTGCCTGTTTTCTTTGCAGATGGCTATGGACAGATGGACCCACATGGGAGCCAAGGTTATTAGCCTCACTGGATTTCCTGAGATCCTAGCTCGCACCCAGACTCCGTTCGGGTACACCTTCCCCACGATATACCGTGGGGGATCACGAGGGCGAGGGGTACTCCATGTGGGAGATGGACGTCTGTCTTCCCGCTGGCCACAGGCCTTCGCAGACCGTGACCTGTGTTGGAGCTACCTTCTTCGACACTGTACAGGCTATGGCACACGAGGCCTTGCTACTCTTCTGCTCAGTGAACCTGGAGCTCACGGGCCCACCCGGTGAAGTACTTCTCAGTTCTTCGGACAACGATCCCATTTGGAGATGTCTATGGCCACCCTGCAGGGGCCCTACAGGGTTGTGGACGACCCTACTCTAGTGAAGACTACACTATATGTAACAGCGCTACAAGACCTCTGCGACGACTTTCGCGAGCAGTGGGCCATTCACGCCCACCGTGCCACCACTGCAGCGACTCAGGCTCGCGATCTGTAGACAAAGCTCGACTCTGTTCGGGCCACTCTCGACGCCACTCGAGATCGTGAGGAGAGCCTCAAGAAGGCTCTAGCGGACCGCCAGACTGAGTTGGAGGAGTTACGTCAGCAGATCAGTCTACATCTGACAGGAGCTTGCACTCACCGTCCGACGAGGAGGAGTGAGCCAGGGATAGAGGCTTCGCCCTGTGTGCCCTTTGGCACTTTCGATAGGTGCCGGCTGGCTCGTCAGGGAGCGCGCCAAAAGACCACTGTTCGTAAGCAGGTCTTCGCGTGTGACGCCGACAGGAGGCGAGTTCTGCCGTCCCACGCTCCAGTACTGGACCCGGTGACACAGAGTGCTCTCTCCGAGGCACTACATCATTGGACGGACGACAAGGGAGATCCTAGCAGTGGCCCTATTATAGGGGGCTACATCTCCGGCTCTGGCCCCGAGCTCTACTCTAACTCTGACTTCGGTTGCGCCCCCGACTCCGGCACCGCCACTGACCCCAGCACTGACTCTAGCACTGACTCCGGTGCTGACTTTGGTTCCTAGACGGCTTCCTCCGACGTCGCCCGCAGCATTGCCTACAAGTCCCTGGAGAGCTCTTCCTGTGGAGAGAGCGATGGCAGCGACTACACCACCGACGCCTCTGGAGGGTTCCACGGGTTCGATCTCGTCGTCGACGACGATGACACTGCTAGTGGTGGAGATGGTGCACCTGAGACTGTCATCGACCAAATGGAGGAGGACCCGTCCAAGGTTGAGTTCTACACCGAGGACCCGGTCGACGAGGACCCTAGCGTAGAGATCCTGGTTGAGGCACCAGGGGCACCCGACATGGACAGCCAGACCACTCTCGTAGCTTCAAGAGCCGAGCTCATGGATGGTTTCTACACACTGGAGCAGCTAACAAATGACGGAATTAACCTGCACTAGGACTGACTCGACCTGGTTCGTGAGGAGTAGCTGCAGGATAGGACTTTAGGGTATGGCAGCTCTTTTGTTGATCTTTTGTACTGG
Source organism: Zoysia pacifica (assembly GCA_001602315.1). Classification (NCBI taxonomy): domain Eukaryota; kingdom Viridiplantae; phylum Streptophyta; class Magnoliopsida; order Poales; family Poaceae; genus Zoysia; species Zoysia pacifica. The sequence continues at coordinate 32,903 of BCLH01001395.1, read as the reverse complement.
AGAGTTAGTGGTGTGTTAGTTGTTTAGTGGTTTGTAGAGGTGACTCCCATGTTAGTCTAGCCGCGTGCAGTGTATCACGTGTAGTCCCATGTGGAACTTGGATATGAATGTAACCTAAGTTACGGATGTGTGCTTGCTTGTTATTCGAACCTTTCTCTTGTCTGTTTGCATTGATTGTGCGCTACACAAAGATCACAAATGAAGACTATAACCCTTGTAATTCTATGATTAAGAAACTAACACTAATAAAATATGCAGACCTCTCCGTTTATTCTACCATCGACCTTTGCAAATAACAGGATGCCTTCGAAGCGCTCAGCCTACATTCAAGCTCGTCGAGCTCGCAATAGTAACATCAATGAGGAGCAGGAAGAACGCCCCCTGACAGGGACGTACCACCACTCAAGGAGCTCCTGCCAACCGGCGCCGTTCCCCAAGGAGGAACCAAAGAGCGCAAGGTGGAGCAAGAGTGGAGGAAGCACTGTCCTGCCACCATGGAGAAAATCAAGTGGCACACTCTGCTCCCGTCAATATTGCAGCACCACCCCTAGCTCAGGATGCCGCAGGAGGAGCTGCTGCTAGAGCTGCCTCTCAAGCAGCAGCTGTGGGACCAGCACTAGGAGCAGCCGCAGGAGAAACCCTGCCAAATCCCCCTACCGCTCTGGCAAATGTGATGGCTACACAGACTCAGCTGCTGTACACCATTGCACAAGGGATGACTGGTCGTGGAGGGCCTAGCAATCAAAGCACAATGTCAAAGTTCATGAGACTCTGCCCACCTACCTTTGACAGCACTGATGAGGAGCCTCTTGCAGTTGATGACTGGTTATGTGACATCACCAAGAAACTCAACATGGTCGAGGCTAACGACCGTGAGAAGGTTGTGGTCGCCACTCATCAGCTTGTGGGAGCAGCTCGCGAATGGTGGGACAACTACAGAGAAGCTGCTGCAGATCCTGAAGTGATCTGTTGGGATGAATTCCAGCAAGCCTTCCAATCCTATCACATCCCTGATGGAGTTATAAAGACGAAGGCAGATGAATTCCGTGCACTGAAGCAAAGGCTCATGACTGTCAACCAGTACATCAAGAAGATCACAAAGCTGGCACATTATGCACCCGAGAAAGTTGATATGATAGGAAAAATTTCTTGGAAGGGCTGAATCATGTTATGCAAGCTCAGCTCATCACTCACATATACCCCAACTTCAACTCCCTGATGAATAGGGCCATACTCTTGGAGAAACCTCGGGCAGGAATGGAAGACGAAAGGAAACGTAAGTTTCAGGCACAGAAATTGAGGCAACAGGAACAGACTCAGCGTTCTAAGTTTGGTAAGTTCCAAAAGCCACCATATCAGCCCACTATGCAGTACCGTGCTCTAGGGAACCCTTCACAGCTACAGCAATCAGTGTAGTTTGTCCGACAGCCAGTGGTTTCTCAGCAGTACAGGGCCAACCCTAGTGTTTCCCAGGCATCAAATATGATAAAGGCGTGCTTCAACTGCCATGACCCAGGCCACTTTGTTGCAAATTGCCCTTGCCCACACAACAAACCACCTGTTGCCGCACTTGCCAACTCCAAAGCCAGAACAGATGTTTCAAAAACAGTCCACAATCCCCAAAGGTCAGCAGCCCAGCCCAGAGGAACACAGCAGTATGGACATGGACGCGTGAACCACATCCACACCAACGAGGCAGAAGAGACACATGACATTGTACTCGGTGAGTATCTGGTCAACTCCCTTATTGCCACAGTTTTATTTGATTCGAGAGCTTCGCATTCGTTTGTCTCTTCTCAATTTGTTGGTAAGTCGGGTTTACCTGCAATCTTACTTAAGAGACCACTAATGACAAAGTCACCTGGGGCATCAAATGCAAGCTTAGTTGCAGAGGGGTTAAAATCCTTCTAAGTGGAGTAGAATTTGTAGCGGATTTGATAGTTTGAAGTAAGAAGGAATAGATGTCATACTGGGTATGAATTGGTTAACTCATCATGAAGCAACCATAATCTGCGCAGACCATGAAGTGACCCTCATTAACCATAGGGGAATTCTAGTCGTATGCCGGCTCCGCAGACGGCAAGTTGATCCCATGCTATGCAGTATAGGAGGGAAAGAGATAGAAGAGGTGCCTGCAATTTGTGAATACCTTGATGTGTTCCCAGAAGAACTACCAGGTATGCCTCCTGATAGGGATTTTGAATTCTTAATCCCATCGCAAAGAGACCACATCGGAAGAAAACGAACTGGCAAAGCTTAAGAAACAGCTAGTAGAGTTACAAGAGAAGGGATTCATTCGACCTAGCTCCTCACCTTGGGGTGCACCTGTACTCTTTGTACAGAAAAAGGATGGCAGTCTGAAGATGTACATTGACTATCAGGCTTTGAACGAGGTCACCATCAAGAATAAGTACCTGTTACCATAGGTTGATGATCTCTTCGATTAGTTGAAGGGAGCAAGATACTTCTCCAAGATTGATCTGAGTCAGGTTACTACCAGTTGAAAATCTGAGAAAGTGATATAATGAAGACAGCGTTCATAACCAGATATGGCAGTATGCATTCACAGTAATGCCTTTGGACTGACAAATGCCCTAGCATATTTTATAAATTACATAAGTTATTCGTGGTGTTCATTGATGACATACTTATCTATTCTAAGAGCACTACTAAACATAAAGAACACCTTCGAGCGGTGCTGGGTCAACTAAGAGAGCATCAACTCTATGCCAAGTACAGTAAGTGTGAGTTTTGGTTACAGAAAGTGTCCTTCTTAGTACACATCATCATTGGCAAAGGAGTAGTGGTTGACTCTGCTAAGGTGGAAGCAGTTACAAATTGGAAGCAGCCTACTATGGCCACAGAAGTCAGGAGTTTTCTCGGACTGGGCGGATACTATAGGAGGTTTATTGAAGTATTTTCAAAGATAGCTAAGCCAATGATCGAGTTAACCTGAAAAGATAAGAAGTTTGAATGAGCGTCATGATGTGAACAGAGTTTTCAAACTCTGAAAGCGAAGCTTACATCAGCCCCA
>BCLH01001395.1:0-23980 GCA_001602315.1 Zoysia pacifica | reverse complement strand
GGCCGTTGATCGGCCCTTATGCGCGGCATGCGTCGTGGCATGCCGCGAGACGCGCGCAGGCGTCGTGGACGTGCGAGAGCACGCCGACGCGCATAGCCAGGAATAAATGTTGGCCATGCTCCCACTATCTCACATTACAGGAAATAGAAACTAAATTAGGAAAAACAAACCAAGTGATCGTGGGAAGGATTATCCAACACTCGCGAGGTCGTCGTAGTACCTGGAGCTCCCGAGCTCGATGTTAAAGTCGACGCCATCCAGCACGGCGGAGCCGAATGGGCGGGTCTTGGATTTGTCACGGCCACCGAGGTAAACGTTCCAGAGGTGGTCGGCGATGGCCTTGGCGTCCGCCTTGGAGGAGAGCGAGTACTTGCTAACGCCACCGCCAATGGCGAGGAGGACTGTTGGACACAACAACCCTACTGCTTCGTTTTTACTCCTTCGGCAATTTTCAAGTCGACGAGACGGCTCGACGGGACTCCACTCTAGCAGCGCAGATGGTGACGTGTGACAGGCGACGTGCGCAGTGTGACCATGGACGCCGAAGTAAAAAAGGTGTACAGTGCTGTACGATAGAGTAGTTGGTAGTTGTTGAAAATTATTGCTGCACTTGCAGCATGTGTATAAAACTTGGAGGCTTTCCTTTGATAAAAATAGAAGCGAAGCGAGAAAAAAAGCAATTCACTCGATCTGTTCGCGTGTGTTTGTCTCTGCTTCTCCGTTGCGTACTGTTCATCTTCAAGCTTCAGATGTTGAGAGTGAGTTCTAGGGGTCAGCCAAGGGTCAACTAGATGTGTACTGTAGGTGCAAGATCATTAAGTGACCGACAAGTGATATCGGAGCCTACATGGAGCACCAAGAGCGATGGCAGGCACGCCAGAGACTTCTCATGTGGGTTCACCGGTGCGGACACCTGAGCGCTCTCCTTAACACCGTGGCCGCGCAAAGCGGCGCGGTAGAAGAGGCCGCTTTGGTTCGCGCACGGTCATCGTCCACAAGACTGTGAGAAAATTCGGCAGCGTCACCATCTACCCTATGCTCACACGTACGAACTACTCCGATTGAGCGGTGTTGATTAAGGTGATGCTCCAGGCGCGTGGCTCGTGGGTCGCCGTTGAGTCCGAGACCGACGACAATACGGAGGACAAGCTGTCACTGGAGGCGATTCTCCACACGGTGACACCAAATCTCATCTCTATTTTGGAGAGAGCGAAGACAGCGGCGGAGGCGTGGGAGAAGCTCACATCGATGCGCGTAGGCTCAGACCGAGCGAAGAAGGCAAAGATGCAGCTGCTCCGGAAGGAGTACGAAAACAGCACGTTCCGTGATGGCGAGTCCGTGGAGGATTTCGCACTGCGACTCACCTCACTGGTGGCGGAGCTAGCGGCACTCGGTGACGAGATCGCTGAGCAGCGGGTTATCAAGAAGTACCTACGGGTTGTGCCGGCGAAGTACGAGCAGATTGCTCTCTCGATTGAGACTCTGCTCGACCTCTTGAAACTCATGCTGGAGGACGTGACCGAGAGGTTGAAGGCGGTCAAAGACACGCGGCAGCAACACCGGCAAGTACTAGCAGTAGGCTGCTGCTGACGGAGGAAGAATGGAGGGCGCACTGCAGAGAGTGGACGGGCAGCTCGTCCACCTCCGATCAACGCGGGCGTGGTAGAGACAAGTCAAAGAGTGGCAGACCCTCCCATGCGCCGACGACGAGTGCCACAACTGTGGCAAGAAGGGGCACCGGGCACGTGATTGCCGTGCGCCCAAGCGTCGTGACCACGGGAGTCAGAGGCGCGCCCGCTAGGGCCGAGAGTGGAAGGAGAAGGCCCATCTGGCGGAAGAGGGCGAACAAGATTTGTCTTTGCTGCTGTCGCAATTTTGTGCTCTCGAAGACATCCTAGAGGACGGAGAGCATCGGAAACTTGAGCTGGATGAGGTTCGAGCTCATGTTCACCTGGGAAGGGAGGAAGACGCCGTCGAGGACGTCTGGTACCTCGACTCAGGGGCCAGTAGCCACATGACGGGCAACAAGGCGGTCTTCACAGAGCTTGACTCTGCCATCTCGGGGTCGGTCAAGTTCGGGGACGGGTCAGTGGTGAAGATTGAGGGACAAAGCACGGTGGTGTTCAGGGGTCGGAGTGGCGAGCACCGCGCGTTGACCGAAGTCTACTTCATCCCACGTCTAAAGACCAACATTGTGAGCCTCGGGCAGCTGGACGAGCGAGGGTGCCAGGTATTGCTCAAAAACGGGGTCCTCCGCGTCAAAAACCGAGAGCGACGGTTGCTGCTGAAGGTGAACCGTGGGAGGAACCATCTCTACACCACCAAGCTCTAGATGACACAGCCAGTGTGTCTGGCGGCGAGGCTTGGCGACGATGCGTGGCTGTGGCATAGGCGGTTTGGCCACATCAGTTTTGATGCGCTGGCAAAGCTAGGTCGGCACGATATGGTGCAAGGCCTTCCCACGATCAAGCATGTCGGGGAGCTGTGCGACAGTTGCCTCGCCGGAAAGCAGCAGAGACAGTCGTTTCCATGCAAGGCGACGTACCGTGTCGAGGATCTTCTGGACCTCATGCACGGCGACATGTGTAGGCTAATCACCTCGCCGACGCATGGGGGTCAGCGCTACTTCCTTCTACTGGTGAATAACTGCAGTCGGTACATGTGGTTACGACTGCTCACCACCAAAGACAAGGCTTCCAAAGTCATCGTAGAGTTCCAGACGCGGGTTGAGACCGAGATGGGTCGGAAACTACGCGTGCTGAGGACCGACCGGGGTGGAGAGTTCACCTCGGTGGAGTTTGGTCGGTACTGTGCCAAGAAGCTTCCAAAGTCATCGTAGAGTTCCAGACGCGGGTTGAGACCGAGATGGGTCGGAAACTACGCGTGCTGAGGACCGACCGGGGTGGAGAGTTCACCTCGGTGGAGTTTGGTCGGTACTGTGTCAAGAAGGGCGTGGAGCGGCACCTCACGGCACCATACTCGCCGCAGTAGAATGGTGTCGTGGAGAAGCGGAACCAGACCATCATCGGCATGGCCAGGAGCATGTTGAAGGCCAAGGATATGCCGGCGGCGTTCTGGGGTGAGGCGGTGAGCACAGCGGTGTTCATCCTCAACCGCTCGCCGACCAAAGCTGTAGCCAGGAAGACCCCCTTCGAGGCTTAGCACGCGAGGAAGCCAGACGTGTCCTTCCTCAAGACATTTGGCTGCGTGGTGCACGTGAAGACGATGAAGCCACACCTCGGTAAGCCGGAGGATATGAGCACCAAGATGGTGTTCCTTGGCTATGAAGCCAGGAGTAAGGCGTATTACCTATATGACCCTGACGGGAAGAGGGTGCATATCTCGACAAGGCGGCAAACTGGAACTGGTCTGGGACTAGTGCCGATGAAGGAGAGACAGGCTCACGGAGCTCCTTCTCCTTCGAGCACTCCTCGGAGATAGAGGAGGTGGGCTCAGCTTCAGGGGGAGTTGAGCGCGGCGATGCCAGAGATCGGCGCCAACCGGGGTCGGCAGAGCGAGAGGGCTCGAACGGTCGGGGTCGGCGCGATTCTGGATCAGTCACACCACGTGACTCAGAGTTGGCGGAGCAAGGCTCGGACTTTAGGAGTCGGCGCAGGAAGCGACCGGCGGGTCAACGCGACCAAGAGTCGAGGTCATCGAGTCGGGAGGACTCTGACTCCAACGGTCGGCGCGACTCAGCTGCGACTAAGGATCGGCGCGATGCCGAGACTGTAGGTCAGCGGAGCCCAGGATCAGCAAGTCAGGAGGACTCAGATCCAGCGAGGCAGAGCGGCTCCAGGTCCGCAGGTCGGCGCGGCCAAAGGTCGGGCGGTCGGCGCGGCGGCAGTCGACGCGATACAAGGGAGGAGGACTCCAGCGTGACTCGAGGCCCAAGGGTCGAGGTCAGTGTGGAGGGTCGAGGTCTGAGGGTCGGTAGAGCGACTCGAATGCCGCGAGTACAGGAAGCTCAAGGTCTTCCTGGTCGGAGAGATCGACAGCAAGACCAAGGTTTGTGTCGCCACCTCTCGACCGCTCTCCCGACCTTAATGCAGAGCAGGACGAAGGGCCGCCGAGGTATCGATCGATCAATGATTTGATCACCGACCCTCAACACCTGAGGACAGGACTCAGGTGAAACGCAGCGCACAACAACTGCTGACGGTGACTGCCGAGGAACCAAGCACGTTCTCAGATGCCGAACGTGACCCATGTTGGCAGAAGGCCATGGCAAAGGAGATACGTTCAATTGAAGAGAACCGCACTTGGAAGCTAGTGAATCAACCAACCCGTTGTCGATCGATCGGGCTCAAGTGGGTCTTCAAAGTGAAGCGTGATGCCAATGGGAAGCTGGTGAAGCACAAGGCGAGGCTGGTTGCCAAGGGGTCTTCAAGGTGTTCGCGCCAGTTGCGCGGATGGAATCAGTCTGACTCATGCTGGCGTTGACGGCGAAGAAAGCCTGGCAGGTCCATCACATAGACGTGAAGTCAGCATTCCTCAACGGAGAGCTAGCCGAGGCGGTGTTCGTAGAACAACACCAGGCTTCGTTGAGAAGGGTGAAGAGCACAAGGTGCTCCGGCTGCGGAAGGCATTGTACGGGCTCCGACAGGCTCCGCGAGCATGAAACGCCAAGCTGGACGCAAGCTTAAATAAGATTGGCTTCACCAAGTGTGTAAATGAGCATGCGCTCTACACACGACGCTCCAGAGGAGCACGCTGATCGACGGAGTCTACGTCAACAATCTTATCATCACCGACGCCAAAAAAGAGGACATCGAGACGTTTAAGCAGCAGATGACGTCTCTGTTCAGGATGAGCGACCTGGAGTTGCTATCCTACTACTTGGGCATCAAAGTGATGCAGGAGAGAGGAGTCATCTAGCTCTCCCAGTCCGCCTACACGGCGAAGCACCTAGAGAGGGCAGGCCTCTCGGAGTGCAAGGCAGCACAGAGGCCGATGGAGGATCGGCTGAAGCTGTCGAAGAGGAACACAGCGCCGACCATTGATGTGTTCTGGTACCAAAGCATCGTCGGTGAGCTGCGCTACCTGGTGAACACACGGCCGAACATTGCGTTCGTCGTGGAGTTCGTGAGCCGTTTCATGCAAGATCCGAAGGAGGATCACCTCGCCACTGTCAAGAGGATCCTACGCTACGTCGCAGGGACGCAAAGCTATAGAGTCTAATACCGCAGGATCGGCGGAGGTTCACTGAAACTGACGAGGTTCAACGATAGTGACATGAGCGGCAACATCGACGATCGGAAGAGCACACCTGGCGTCGTGTTCTACCTGAGGCACAACCCCATCAATTGGCAGGCCTAAAAACAGCGAGTGGTGACTCTCTCGACGTGCGAGGCAGAATACATCGCTGTGGCGACAGCTGCATGTCAAGGTGTGTGGCTCCATCGGCTGCTATACGAGCTCTCAGGAGAGCAGCTGCAAGCATCGACCCTGATAGTGGACAACAAGTCCGCCATCGCCCTATGCAACAACAACCCCGTCCTTCACGACCGCAGCATCACATTAATGTGAGGTATCACTTCATCCGTGACTGTGTCAAGGGAGGGCGGATTGTCTTCGAGTTCATCAAAACCGGTCGGCAACTCGTGGACACTCTTACCAAGTCACTTGGACGCGTCCGATTCCTAGAGGCTCGGTCTCGGGTCAACGTGATCAAGGTAGCTGAGGAGCAGCATGGTTAGAGAGAGATTGTTGGACACAACAACCCTGCTGCTCTATTTTTACTCCTTCAACAGTTTTCAAAGCGACGAAAAGGTCTGACGGGACTCTACTATAGCAGCGCAGGCAGACGACGTGCGCAGTGTGGCCGTGGACGTCGAAGTCAAAAAAGGTATACAGAGTTGGTAGTTGTAGAAAATTATTGCTGCACTTGCAGCGTGTGTATAAAATCTGAAGGTTTTCCTCTAATAAAAATAGAAGCGAGAAGAAAGGCAATTCACTCGGTCAGTTCATGTGTGTTTGTCTCTGCTTATCTGTTACGCACTGTTCATCTTTAAGCTTCAGAGTTCGAAAGTGAGTTCTAACGGTCGACAAAAGGTCGATTAGATGTGTGCTGTAGGTGCAAAATCATTGAGGGACCGACAAAAACGAGGATCTTCTTGGACTAGAAGTACCTGATGTGCAACCCCACGGGCTTCCAGGAATGGCCGGCGAGGTTGAGCTTGTACTGGCCGCCGCCGAAGTGGGTCAGGAAGGAGACGATGACGGTGGAGTAGAGCTTGCTGTCGCAGGCCTTGCGGAGGCTGCCTTCGTTGCCGTTCTGGCCCCAGTAGACCGTGATCCGGCCCGTCTTCCTGGCTGCCGCCGCGTCGAGCGACGAGAGGATCAGCACAACGCTGCAGATGGCCGCCAAGGCCAGGCGAGCTGCAGCCATCTTATGATGCATGGCGAGTTGGTGTAAGAGTTGTGATCGTCCTCGTTATTTAAGTGATTCTTTTATAGGGAGCAGCCGGCCGTTGTTTCCTCGTACTGAAGCATTCGCAGTATGAATTTTGTTCCCCAGATCGTAGGTCGTACGGTTCAAATCGTACGACGATTCGCTCGAATAACCAGATACTAACGTTTACTAGGCGGGTGCAGGGTGTGGAAGTCTGTAACGCTAAGAACTTTTCCACAGTTAGGTAATTTCACTGTAAGTGGCGAAGCCTTTAGAATACTACTTCAAGCTACTTTTTCTCCGATTTTAGAAAATTGACACCGTTACACTTTAACATTAACTTTGATCAATTATTCTATTAAAAAAATTATTCAAATGCGTATAATTTTATTATTATTTATTTTATTATTAGTGATACTAATAATTTTACACATTGGAACAAATTTTTTGAATAAGATAAATGATTAAAGTAGATACTAAAAATTAACAACGTTAATAATTTAAAATCAAATAGAGTATTTTTCTGTGAGGGCTCTATTCTCTGCTGCTTAAAAAACATAAATTTTTTTTCGTACACACAGTAAAATGTCTCCAACAGACATATATTAGACTATGTGTACATAGAAAATGCACTCAGAGTTGTCTCTTTTTATAAATCTGACAGATGTAATCTCTCCACAAATACATCTTAGAAATCTAACGGATAAACTCTTTCAGATCACTCAAATTTTAAGTCCACATGGACTATGTTAGTTAACAAAACACAACTATCCAAAACAAATATATGAGATAAAAAAAGTTATTGAAAAACAAAATAAATATATTTTAATATTAATATATTAGCACAAATATTGAGACTAGTTATTGTTTAGTATTTCTGCTAGGGGCCGGCGAAGCTAGCGCGGTGTCAGCATGCTTAGTTGACGGGGTCAGTGATAAATAGTGATTTCTATTTATTCGGCCAAAAAATAATGGGGTCAGCTGACCCAACAGATGAACATAGCTTCGCCCATGAGTGCTTGCAATAATATTCAATAGCTGAATGATATTTTGAGTGTATGTTCGGTTGAAGCATACGGAGTGAGGTTCCTACTTTACATCAGGTTTAGGTTTTGGATGCAACTATTTTGTCCATAATAGCTTAATATTTCCTAATAAGAAACATAACATAAATTATGTGATATATAACTAATGTATCCATTTTGAATAGTACTGACCTACATGATATAGTGCACATGTAGATGCCGTCATGTTAACTAGATCTTGCATCGCTAATGGACTTTATTTTACCTTTAGTTAGAATCATAAATCTCACCGACTCCCTCTCTCCAGATTATCAGTGATTTTGAACTTTTCAATTTTTTCAAATTATAACTTATTCTTATTTTACAAAACAACTTTCTTCTTTTCGATATATATTTACTCTATCTCTCGGAGGAAGTAATTACGAATGCCCTCCACCGCACGGCTCCCCATGCGCCTGGCCGCGGCCAAGCATACTTGCATGAACAAAAATGTCCCATCGAGTAATAGTTTTATTTCTACTGCTAAAAAATTGAATGATGCGCACCACACGTAGTCGTGAACGTACACATACAAAACAAGTCGTGGAATCGAATAGCAGATGGGAGTATTACAGAAATATGCAAACGTGTACGGGTTACAACTACAGATTAGCCATGGACTCAAGCTAGCACTCACCATGGAAACGTACGGTTACAAAATGGTACGTTCTCTGTAGCCCAGCATATATATATAGCGGCAAGCAATAGTGCTAATTTTTGAAAATAAATAAATAAGATGAATAATTAAAGTTGATAATAAAAGTTAACAGCGACATCAATTTAAGAAACCGAGCGAGTACAAAATTGAAGCGTTATCAGCGGCACGCGACCAGGAATTATGCATGAACAGTTATTTTCATTTGGTCTCCATGCTGAGGTCAAATACACCTACAAAACATAGACGGAGGGAGTACTGGCTAAAACCGGGTGGCTCCGTGAGATCGAAGTCAGCTACTGAATATTAAAGCAAGCACAAATACTAAACTATAATACGGCCCTCACAGCATTGCGTGTATATATTCTAAAGGCTTTACCGCTTACAACGAAATTACCTATCCGTGGAAAAGTTGTTAGCTAGCGTTACTGACTTTGATACACTGCACTCCCCATGTGTCACGTCAACCGTAAGATTAGGTAACCATTGACGCCCACAGTAATTAAACGTTATCTCGTTATTCGAGCGTATCATCGTATGAATTGATCTGCACGAGTTACGAGATGGGGGAACAAAAGTCATACTGCGTCTAAGCTTTAGTACGAGGAAATTAACAACGCCCAATTGCTCCCTATAAATGTATCACTTACTCATTTCAACTTCCATACTTCTTGATTTTTTGATCAAATATCTAAATTATAAATAACTTTAAATTGTTAAGTTTAAAAATATAAAAATTATATGAATAGATTTATCTGAAAAAAGTTCTTTCATAAAACTATACATATGTCTCTTTTAAATAAAAATTTAGAGAAAAAATATAAGTCAAAATTACATCTTAAAACTGTGTCGTTGTCTAAAACATTAAGAAATATAGAACAGGAGGGATTAGCTCATGAGGATGATCACAACTCTCGCACCAACTCACTATGAATCATAAGATGGCAGCTCGCCTGGCCTTGGTGGCCATCTGCAGCATTGTCCTGATCCTCTCGTCTCTCGTGGCGGCAACGACGAAGACGGGCCGGATCACGGTCTACTGGGGCCAGAGTAGCAACGAAGACAGCGTCCGCAAAGTTTGCTATTAGTTTTATCACTTTGAAGTCTCTTTAAAGTTATAAATTATTTTAGTGATTGAATAGGAACTGTAGATAATCTATGTGGTATAAATTATTTTAGTGATTGAATGGAAACTGTAGGTAATCTATGTGGTTGCAAGTTCCATCCATATTACGTCTACATCAATATGTTGAGCTTCCTTATTGCTTGACAAAGGTGATCCCTACAAGAGAATTTCGGTTGAAGATGAAACAAGGCTAAGTATGATATAGTGAGTCACATGTGACTTTGTTTTCATAGTTTTGAGTCTATAAAATCATCAGTACTACAAAGAGGGATGAGTCATGTTATCTTGTATCTTACAAGGTTTAGAGAGTTGGAATGTTCTAGGGAATCTCAGAAAGCACTTAAGAGGCTGAGGAAGCAGAGGAATCGGAACTCCATGTTTCAGCTTGAGCAGAAGTCATCAGACAATCTGGTGAGTTAGAGAATGTTTTATAAAACCAGAAGAGTTGGTGTCACGTAATCACGACATCAATGCTTTACAAGCCACGCTCGTCAGGATTATTGTACTGTACTCATGGACTGCACGTTATCCCCACCTAAGGAAACCCATTGGAACGAGGCATTTCTCTTCTTTATAACTTACAACAGAAAGGAGAAATCAATGTGAAACAGTAAGTTGGCAACCACAATGGTTACTGGCATCAGAAAAGCAAGTGAGTTTCTTTTGATCTGGAAAGAAATACGTTCAACATCAGATTGTTAGAATCTACTGTAGTGAAACCAAGCAAATAGTTATGAAAATACAACAAGCTATAGGATATTAAGACATAATCCAGATAAATCCTGCGAAAAGGTGTCACTCTTACAAAAAAAAATAACCTTGCGAAGAGAAATTGGCAATGGAATATAAAATATCGTTTGTGTAGTGATATGGAATTGAATCCATAAAACACTTTCTTCGATTGCCATTTTTCTAGATTCCTTTGGAACACTGTGCACATCACTTTTGGAATTCAACTACCAATTAGCAATTCCATATGTTTGGTTCTTGGCTTCATGGAGTAACACCTAATGTCAAAACGCAAATTTTATTAGGTGCTGCAGCCTTATGTTGGGGAATTTAGCTAAATGGAAATGATATGATGTTCAACACTTTGAAGATAGACTTTTTTATAGGTGATTTTTCAGGCAACTCATTGGATTCAATGGTGGTCTTCGTTAAACAAGGAAGAGGAAATAAAATTCTGAGGGATGGCTGCAGATTTTGGGAGTCTGTAATTATGGAAGTGTTCATCACGTTTGGATGGTGTTTTAGGACTAGAATTGAAGTTTAATATTGGTTCTGTTCTTAGATTGGGTCTAGTACCACACTTTGGTCCTTTTTTCCAGTTTAAGTTGAGCCTAAGAGCTTCTTCGACTATGTGCCTCTCCTATGTTTCATTATTAAAAAAAAACCTGATAAATATGGACTGAATACTTTGTTGAGTCCTAGATTATTGACGTGTGATATCGACTTGCCACAGCAAAGCTTTGATGATGTTGAAGGTGCAGATATCTCCCACCTTCATTTTGTTCTGTTCATAGAATTTGTTCCAGCCAGACCCAAGGTGGTAGCTGCTAGTCTTTGCCATGAGGCCGCAGACCAGCCATGATCTGGCACCGTTGATTAAGGTCTTGAGTGTGATTGTGCTGGATTCACGCAAGCCAATCCGAAAGCAGAAAGTAGGTGCCAAAGACTGCAATAACGTACGAGAATAACAATTTTTTAGAAGACTGGCACGTAATGGTTTATCATCCATGTATTACGGTACATGGATATTGAAATGAATATGCATGAAAAATTATATCAAGAAAAGTCATACAGGTGCTGATTTATGTCACATATGAAGGCACATGTATTTTATGAATATTTAAAATACCAAAATAGCTTATTGATTTTTATGGTTATCGATTCTCCAAAGTGAGAATAAAGCTTATCAATTCAATATAGGATGATACGATATCGTCGCTGAAAATCTAATGAGTTCATGCTTCCCCATCTATCTCTATGAACAAGGGAACGGAACGAATATGCTTACAAGTAACTTTTTAAGAAGGTTTGGTGTGATCTGCTTCTGTATCCAAGATGGAAGCCCAATCTCATAGATAGATCTTGTGTATGACGATGCTTTGCTCAAAACACAATTTGAGTATTTTGGTCTTCTGTCTCCGTCACAAATGGTCTTTTATACTTGCTATTGAGTTCCTGTAAATATTGATGCTTGACAAATGAAAAAGAGGATGTGCATTAGTTCAACTCACAGAAACTTTGGGCTTGAGTGGATGCTAAATTTTCTGTGTTTTTATAGGAAGACAGGACCTTCCGCCCCTTCCAGAGGAAAGGAAACTTGTTTTCTTGCGTTCCAAATGCCTGTGACATTTACATTGCTTAGCAATTGAGTTAATGTGAAATTTCTCCAAAATTTCAGTGATCCAAATGGACCATGAAAGAGTCACATTGCTTTTGAGCATGACTTTCAAACAAATCTAGTATCAAACAAGCAGAGAAGACCTACGGTACAACATAAAAAAATATTTGTTAGGTAGATCTTCTCAGGCATCCTTTGGAATACAGGAATTTCCCAAGAATTATACAGAAATTAATAAGAATGAAAAAATTATAGAAAACCGAAATATTTGCTCCATTTCAAAGGAGGCCTCATTCTTTACTGAGGCGAAATTAACGAGCCCCACTTTGCATTCCAAATTAGACTCATACGTTTTGTGTTATGTCACATCAACCCACTTTGCATTTGCTGAATTTTTGCCGTGGGATGCCATATGTCTCATCAACCTCATTTTAGCGGTTTACAGCTCGGTTTTCAAATTTCATAATATTTTTCCAGAAACCACTGAACTGGAAAAACTAAGAGCCACTTTGGTAGAGCTCGCAGCTCCTGATTTTTTGATTCACTCTTGATTTTTCTGTGAAGTGATTCTATGGCTGAAAGTGATTCTCTTTGATTCACTAAGATAAACTCTTACAATCAGAACAGAGAATCACTTCACAGAATCAGAAGATGCTAATTTTTTCAGCTCTCAGCCTCTAGTTCATTTCAAAGAATCACTTCACAGAATCAGACGAGAATCACTTCTGAAAAATAATGTTTTCATAGAGCTCCCCTGATTTTACCTGAGAATCAAGAGCTGAAAGCTCTGCCAAAAGGCCCGGACTGATGGTCTAGTTTTGACCCGTTTTATAAAGAGAAAATTCTTTATTTACCATTGAAAGATAGCACAATGCCTTATAAACCATACAAAAAATTGAAGCTTCTTATCTATCATTGATTTTGAATTTTATCTCTCCCATGCCGTTATTCATTTTATGTAGTTATCTATTATCTCTAAAAAGTGTTTTTTTACATTATCTCTTATTTATTAATATTTATTTTATATAATTAATATATTTTTTAGTTATACATATTCATAATTTTTTATTGCATCACACCTGTGTACTAACATTGTATTATATTCATGATTATAACGGTATGAATCAAACATAGTTCACTTGAATACTAAGTATAAAAAGAAAATCTCGGCACTACGACGACGTCGCAATGCGCCTCAAGGAGTACAGCACGAAGGGGAAGAAGAAGGTCTGGGTCACGGCGGCGCCGCCTTGCCCGTACCCGGACCAGCAGGACGACGTGATCCGGCACGCGCTCCGGACGGGGCTCTTCGACCGCGTGCACGTCCAGTTCTACACCCACCCCTCCTGCAGCAACAGGATCGACAACGAGGCGGCGTTCGCGCATGAGTGGAACCGGTGGGCGAACGGCCTGCCGCCGAGCTCCGTGTACCTGGGCCTGCCGGCGTCGCCGCGCGCCGCGAGGACCGGGTACGTGGAGCCCGAGGCGCTCATGGCCAAGGTGCTGCCGATCGTCCAGCGGACGCACTACTACGGCGGGGTCATGTTGTGGAACAGGTTCTGGGACCGCCAGAACGGATATAGCAAGGCCATCAAGCATGCCGTGTGATGTGCTCTCATGACACCGTTCGTCGTCTCGGTGATCGGGCGCGATCGACGGGACGATTTCCCAGGCATTTCCCCTGCGTAGGTGTGCAGAATAATAAGGACCTTGCATTGCAGTATTTGCTGCTAGGGACTGTAGTCAACATGTGATAGGTGCACATGCTTGTCCCACGTATATATCTACTCGTATATGATGTCACTATGTTTGGTTTGGGCACATCAATGTATGTGAAGTAAAATAAAAGGGGAATAATACATTACTATGTTATTGTTACATGGAGTCTTAAGTATTTATACATTACTATGTTATTGTTACATGGAGTCTTAAGTATTTATTGTTACACGGAGTTGATGAGACATGCATCTGGCTGCAAAAATTAAGCAAATGCAAAGTGTGTTGATGAGACATTAACACACAAAACGTTCAAGATCTACCTAACAACTATTTTTTATCACAAAAAGGTTTTTTTTTTGTATATATCGTACCTAGGTCTTCTCTGCTTGTTCGATAGGTCTCCACAATCGATTGTTGCAAAATCTGGTGCTCAAAAGCATTGTGATTCTTAGGGGCTGTTTGGATCAAAGGAATTTTTGAGGAATTTGACATGAACTCAATTGCTAAGAAATGCTGAGGACACAGCCATCTGGAAAGCGAGAACAGTTTCCATTCCTCCATAAGGGCGTGCAAATCCAAAGATAGCGTTTGATTAATGGGAAATAATGACTGAAACAATAAAGGGAAATAAAAAGAAAGATATAGATCCTTCATTTATCAATCTAACTAAATTTCAATTCTTAGTTCATTTCTATCTATCCCAGAGGCCAAACAACACCGAAGTTTCTACAAGCCAGAGGCGCACACGCTCACGAAGGCCAACAAGCACAGAAGAAAAAGAAATGTCGCGATCCCATCCAGTTTCTGTTTGACTCACCGTCAGGCTGGATCGATAGTCATCCAAGTTTATAGAATATTTCTTATAGATGCTGGATGTAGTTATCCAGCTTTTTTGGTTGGATCATCTCGTCCACATTGTTTAAGCATGCTTGTTAGTAATATGATTAATGATATTTTCTTATTTTATAGTTAATTAGGATTTATTTATATAATATTATATTTGATAAGTACTAATATATTTAATTTTTTACTTAATTGTAAGACAATTATAGTATATTTAGTGATATTAACATATATTTTTAATTATAATTCATTTATATAATAGTATTAATATTAATAAATATTACTATATTAATGTATAATTATATTCATCCACACACATATCCAACCATCAAACAGATAAAGTGAACTGTCCATCCATCCTACAAACAATGAATATGGATCAATCCATCCAAAGAAAAATATAGATTGGACGATTCCATCCATCCTTATCTTTCAACCAAATGCACCCTAAATATGTTACTTAAGATAAATTCTTGCAACACGCTGCCCTACTCGAGCAAATTTTTCATACCCTCGTCACTAATGCAGGAATCCCTAAACTATTTGGATATAAATCATGTAGGTCTTTGAACTTTTAAAGTGACCATCTAGGTCCCTAAACTATTTTGATGTGATCATCTATGTTCTAAAGTCTTAAATGGACCATCTAGGTCCCTGATGACTATAACTCCAAATAGTTTAGGGACATGTGTTGCATTTCAATCCTAATTTAATTTTATTGCAAAAAAGTTGCTAATTCAGTTTATGAGCTATAAATATTTTATTTAGTTGCAGTAATACTTTTTTATCCTGTGTTTTTATCAAACATATTAATTTTTTATTCCTCTGTTTTGGATACCTTTGATTTGCTATTTGTGCACTTTAATATGTTTTAGGTCATTTCTATGTTTTTTATTCTATTTTTCATTCTTCCATTCCATAGGGGGCCTTATTGTAATTGGCTTGGGGTTCCACGTAGGAAGAGAAAACTAGAGCTTGATGTAGATTTTTCTATTCCTTAGAAATTATAGACAGAGTACCCCATTTGAATTGCAGTAATCTCACATGAAGCAGTTTTTTTTTCCTATCAAAATTTCTACCCTACCAATAAAAAAAATCCTCTATCCTATACGCGATCTTAGGTTCTTTTGGAATGCGGGAATTTTTTTCATTTTCTGCATTTTATCTGTAAAATTAAATTGATTCCTGTGAAATTTCTATGTATGTTTTAAAAAAAACCTTAATTTTGAATGAAATATAGGATTTTTTTCTCGCAAAGGGGACTAAGATGGTGCCGGATCCGGATCCTCTGTACCTCAGCATCTCGGCGAGTCCTCCCTCCATTTTTTAATTTTTGTTGATTTTTAAATTTAACTTTTAATTATTCGTTTTATTTAAAAAATTTATTTGAATGTGTAAAAATTTAAGTTGTAATTTAAATAACTCTAATGATAAACAAAATTATATCAAAATATAAAAAATTATTTTTTTTTAATAAAATGAATAATCAAAGTTGAATTTAAAAATTAAGAATGACATCGATTAAAAAAGGTGTACACACGTCCTTTAAAAATCGGATTTCAAAATAGTGACCACAATTAAATTTTGAAGGTTCAACCATGACAGGGAGAGAGAAAAATCAGTATATTATTCTGAAATAATTAGTGTCGTTACCAAATATACTTATGCCTCACGAGAAGGTGAGGAGCCACGACGATACTGTCTGTATCCATGTCATTTATATCCAAATCAGACGATTAAAAATATTGATCGCCTGAGAAGGCGAAGGACCAGGAGGAATCCAGATCCTCTGCTTTAATTCTGGGCAGCAGTCTATAGACGGTAACATTCACGCATTCCACAGAAAACTCCCGTGCTCGTCCACGTCGCCGGTCGCCATGGCATCGTCCGGCGACCCCGTTGCCCTGGCCAGGATCAAGCAACTCAAGGTGCTGTTGCCTCGTTCCGTCCACAAGATGGTAAGCACAATCGCCATCGCCGTTGACCACGGATGTCAGTGCAACATTACCGGAACTAAACTCATTTCACTTCCTGGTTTCAAGCGCATCTCCGAGGAGCTTGCCGGGTGCTTCGACGTCGACGGCGCAGCGTCCGCGGGCGGCGGCGAAGACGGCACGCGCGAGGCCACGGCCCTCGTCGTGAGCCCGTTCGGCAAGGTCTGGCGCGTAGGTGTGGGCCGGGACGGCGAGGGCGCGTTCCTGGGGCGCGGGTGGGCGGAGTTCTTGGTCGCCCACGGCATTGGCGTCGGATGGTTCGTGGTGCTCCGGCACGAAGGCGGCGGCGCGCTCACCGTCAAATCCTTCGACACTAGCTTCTGCATCAAAGACTTCGGAGCTCCGGCTGCGGGTAAACATTTTGCAATGGCAGTAATTTAGGCATGTACATGTTCATACTTTATAATCATCTTGGAATTGAAAGTCCTCAAATTTGTCCAAGGTGATCAATTTAATTTGGATTCAAGAAAAAGAAAGGGCATAGACAATTTAATTTATTGAAAAATATGAGGCAAGTATTTTCCTGGAGTATTTGTAGATCGTGCATTTTTCTTTCCTTAATAAAGCTACGAGTTTCGTTCCTGCAAAAATATTACTCCCTCGTCCCAAAATGTCTATTTTTTAGTGGGCAGTAGTCCCTCTGAATTCTTTCTCTGTATTTGGCTTATTTTTTAGTGGGCAGTGTACTTTGGCAGTGTTGAAATACCTGCTGGACGCCACTGAATTTTTGGTGAATTTATGACATAACTATCAGTTTGACTGGTTGTCACCCATGGTGTATTTCTGCTGCCTTCCAAACGTCCATATTATACTAATCTTGTCAGTTACTGTCATTTTAAGTCTTAATTTAAAGTTGTGAAACTCTTCTTCAGTTATGGCGTCCAGAGGCAGAAAACAGGCTTCCTGCAAACCGCAGTTCATCAGACTTATTCGTAAGGATTCCACGGAAAAGATGGTCTGCAAATACTTTCTGATACTATGTTTCCCTTGCCATTCCTAATACAGTATGTTGTTTAGTATTTTCGGACTTCAGGTTTATGCACACTTTAACTTTCATATATGCATTTTCGCAGATAATACCTGCTAAGTTTCTAAAACATTATGTCACGGAAGAGTATCTGAACATCTTCTGCATCTCCATCCTCGTCAGCCCCTTCGGCAAATTTTGGCGAATCGTGCTCGATAAAGATCAATCAGGCGTATTCTTCGCAGATGGCTGGTCACAGTTTCTAACATCTCACGGCATCTCCGAAGGTGACATTGTGCTTTTGAGATATGAAGGGAATATGGTGTTCCGATTTAAAGCTTTTGGGCTCAATGGAGGCCAGAAAGACCTGAAGAACCAGAACACTGGAGTTCAACAAAGTGAGCAAATAAATTATTGACATTTGATCAAATATGCTATAAATCTGAATTTTTTTTCATACTTTTGTGTGCTCCTCAGGGACAGATACTGCAAAGCTATCGGAATCACCTTCTCCAACCAGGAAACGTAAAAGCAGCGATGAGAGGTCCAGCAGCGAAGAAAATAGCAGGCTGAAAAGTTGCATGAAATCTTTGAATAAGACGTCAGCACAGAAGCAACCTCACTACCAGATTGGTCCACCGTCTTGGATAACGAAGGAGATAACCACGTACATGCTCGAGAAAATTCTTGTAAGCACAATGCCTTCTCAAAACGAACATGCCTTCCTTTCTGGATATACGAACTTATATTTCAGCAGGAAAACATTAAATAGAATATGATCTCTTCTAAGTCGAGTTTGGAATTTCTTAAGCCGGTTTTCATTCACTGACTCAATTTGATCAATCTTTTAGTCTTTGCCAGTGAAATTCTGCGACTCAATTGGATTCCAGAAATCCTGCATAACTACACTCAAGGTTGCAACGAACAGCACCAGGTCATGGCAGGTGCGCGGTCTCGCGTACAAAAAAGTTTGTTATCTTCTTGGAGAGGGCTGGAAGATATTTTGTCAGGATAACAAGTTGAAGAAAGGGGACCTATGCACCTTCAGTATCATTCAACCTACATTGTGGCATGTCGTCATCACGCACCGTAAGCATCGCATCGACATATCAGTTCCTGAAATTCTGGATTCTGCAACTCGATCAGTGGACACTGAGTTAAAACTAATGGGCATTGGCTTTTTTCATTTGTCAAACACCAATATTTACAGGAACTCAAAAGAGAAAGGAGTCACAATGTTCTTCTAGCAGGGAGGGTGACAGCAAGTATAAAAACCCCATTTGTGAGAGAGCTAGAAGACCAAAATACTCCAATAGTGTTTTGAGCAAAGCATCACTATACACAAGATCTGTCTATGAGATTGGGCCGCCATCTTGGATACAGAAGCAGATCACACCAAACTCACTTAAGAAATGTCTTGTAAGCACATCCATTCCCTTGTTCATACAATTGGATGGGGAAGCATGAACTCATTAGATTTACTGTCAGCAACGATACCATATCATCATATATCGAATTGATAAGCTTTAGTCTCACTTTGGGGGAATGGATAACCATAAAAATCGAAAGCTATTTGGGTATTTTAAATATTCATAAAACACATGTGCCTTCATATTGGAATGATAAACCATTACACGTCAGAAGCCTAAACAGTGTTATTCTCATTATTGCAGTCATTGGCACCCACTTTCTGCTTTCAGATTGGTTTGACTGAATCCAGCACAATCACGCTCAAGACCTCAATCAACGGCGCCAGATCATGGCCGGTCTGCGGTCTCACGGCAGCGAACGGCAGCTACCACCTCGGGTCCGGCTGGAAGAAATTCTACGAGGAGAACAAACTGAAGGTGGGCGATATCTGCACCTTCAACGTCGTCAAAACTTTGCTGTGGCGAGTCGATATCGCACGTCAGTAATCTGTATAGGACTCCGCAAAGTATTTTCAGTTCATGTTTATGGTCAGGGTTGTGTTTTAATTATAATATCCTATAGCTGGTTGCATTTTTCAAAAATATTTGCGTGGTCGTATGTACTACGTTATTAAACCGATATTATTAAACATATTTAGTTGTGTGGTTGATTATCAAACCGATGTTATTAAATATATGTTGTAACATATAGGTTGATTTTTAGTGCTAGTTTTGATAAATAGGCTTACGCATTGATCGAATATAATTTTGCTTATTAATCGTTGAAATTCATTAAAGATTAAATTGTTGTTAATTTTATTGTTGAATATCGAATTGATTTAAAATATGATTTAGATGTTGTTTATGTTGCTTTTACCTCTTAGAAGTTATATTTTGATGGATCGGTTTGTAAAGAGGGTGTTGGTGTGGTTTTAGTATTTTTTCATGATGCACACTTTGAGTTCTCAAACCAATTAGAGTATAATTGCATCAATAATCAAATCGAATACGAAGCATTGTTATTCGGTTTAGAGATATAGTCCATGGGGGTTAAGCATGTAAAGACTTTCGGTGATTTGTTATTAGAAGTAAAATAAATTTCTGAAAATTTTTAATGCTTAGACGGATCATTGAATGTCATCTTATATAAGTGTCTACTCATCATTAGAAGAATAGATGAATTTAACATATAGAAAACAGTAAAGTCAACGAGTTGGCTTAACAAGCATCGGGTTATAATGTTGGTAAAAGTAGATTTTCAGTCAATAAAAAATTGATGCTCGAGGTGTTAAAATTACACTGTTCGGACACTAACACGTCAAACCGTGATAATACCGAATCGTTTGATTGGAAGTCACTCATAATTTTATACATTCGTAGCCCAACTCAAAATGTAGCTAGTAAGGTTCGACATGTGGATTTTAAGTATACTTTGATCCATGGTTACTCATATCGTCGAACGGGAGATGATTTGCTTTTGAAATATTTAGGTGATGATGAGGCTAGAGTAGCTATAGAAGAAGTTCATAAGAGCGAGTAGCTATAGGAGAAGTTTATGAGAGTATTTGTGGTATGCATTAATCGGCTCCAAAAATAAAATGGTTGTTAAAAAGAGTCAGATTTTATTGGTCAACTATAATTGCTGATTGTTACCGCTACTACAAAGGATGCGAAGAGTATCAAAGATTTAAAAATATTTAATTGGCATTCACAGCCATGATGAACCCTATCATAAAACTATTGCCATTTCGAGAATAGGGATTAGACTTCATAAGACAAATACATCCTCTATCTTTAAAGAGACATCGTTTCGTGTTGGTTGTAATGGATTACTTCACCAAATAGACCGAAGCAGTGGCTCTTAAGAATATGACGCACAAAGAGGTAATTAAGTTTTTTATCGAGTATATTATTCATAAGTTTGGCATACCTCAAACTTTGACTACCGATCAGGGTACTTACTTTATGTCTGTTCATGTTAAAAAGTTTGTCAAATATTGTAGAATTAAGATACTCAATTCATCTCTATATTATACCTCAGGCTAATGATCAGATCGAGTCTAGTAACAAAATGTTGATTAAGCTCATTAAAAAAAGTGTAGAAGACCATCTCAAGAGATGGCATGAAGTCTTATCGAAAATTGAAAGCATTGTGGATTCATTGGATCTCTAGACATGGGGCAACTAAGATAACGCACTATGAACTTGTGTATGACCAAGAGGCTGTTTCACCCGTCGAGAAAAATTAAAGAGCTCTAAAGTTAGTCAAACAAAATGATTTATTCATCAATGAGTATGGAATTCTAATGCTAGATAATATCTCATCGTAAGCATTTAAATGCTTTTAAAAAAATTGAGAGAGACAAGATTAGAGTTGCTAGAGTCTACAATAAGAAGTTAAAAGTCAAAACTTTTCAAGTGGCCAAATTGGTTTATAAAACTATTTTGTCCGTAGGTTAAAGAAGCAACAAGTTTGTAAAATGATCTCCTAGTTGAGAAATGTCATACTAAATAGTAAAAGTCATCGTTGAAAATGCGTACATGTTAGAAGATGTTTGCGAAGAATCATTACCTAAATCTCTTAACGGTCGATACTTGAAAAAGTATCATCTAAGTGTATAGTAAGAGGTGTAAGAGAAAAGTGGTCGATGTGAAGAACATTATTGCTAAAATTAAATACAATGGTCAATGAGTCAAGAAAACTATCGCTCTTAGAGGTTTTCGGGTGCTTAAATATTTTATGTTGTAAGAACTTCAAAAAAAACATGAGGCATATGTTGACAATTAAAAATCATAGGGCCACCTCTCACTCGTGGCGTTCGACACCGCTGGGAGTCCTCCACCGCGGCTCTCATCGACCTCGTCGACACCCGCTGCTGACCTCTCGCTCGTGGCCTCTGACGCTACTCGTGACCTCTCATTGTGTTTATACCAATTCTACCGTGTGTTACCGTTACCTAATTTGAACCAAACAAATCTTATATTTACTCATTACCGTTATCATTACGGTTATATTATTATTACGTTACCGTTGCCGATTACAAAGTAAAACCAAATAACACCTATATTACTCATATTTTTTATTCTATTGCCCACACTATCTTCTCCATTCTGCTCCTTTCATCTCAAAATAAGTATTTATTTGATTTAATAAAATATATTTTTATTAATAATTTATATAAAAATAAAATAATTTTAATATATATTATAAAAATATAATTTTAATATATATTATAAAATATTACTTATAATAAATTTAAAAATATAAATATTAAATTTAAAAATTAATTAAATCTATAAAAATTATTGGTCGCAGGTAGTATTTATAATCCCCAATCGTCCTCTCTTATCACCACGATAGCTCGCGCGTGCCCGGGGCTGCTCCGGTCCCCTGCGCCCCCCGACGGCGGCGGAATCTAGTCCCCAGCCACACGCCGGCCAAAGCAGCACGTTGCCCCGTCTCGATCCGCGCCGCCACTCCGCCCCGCGCGCCGACTCTAGGTTAAACAGTTCACTTAGGTATGGCGGCCGCCCTACCTTTCCCTATTGGTAGATCCGCCTCTGCGCCGAATGCGAGCATGGGGATGCTCAACTTGAGCTGCTGCGGAACTTTCATTCCCACCTCGCAGTCTGGTTCGAGCTCAGTTAGAGGGCTCTTGGTCCCTGGGAGGAGCTTCTCGGTGTTGCCGGTGCAATGGGGCCTGGCGAGGAAGAGAGGGCGGATTCTTGATTCAAGAAGTGTCAGTGCTCTGACTACTGGCGAGGCCGGCTCTGGATCGTCAGAGCTGCGGCACATCGAGAAGGAGCTGACGTTCAGCCCGACCTTTACTGACTATGTGAAGATCATGGAGTCGGTGAAGTTGGACAGAAGCCAGAATTTACAGGGCGTCGATTCGGATGGCCGAAGCTCGATGAAAAGGTTCACAAGCGATGGTGGCAGACGAGAAGGCCAGAGGTCTGGTGATGCAAGGAGTAAATCATTTGGGAGGAGAAGGGGCCCTCAGATGGACAGAGGGAGTGTCAGGGGTAGAGGGTCGATGAAGAATGTGAGTCAAAAGAATGTTACTGGCCACGTGGAGAAAATAGCACAAGGTGATGCTGAAAACAGCCGCGACAGGCGGGGAGAAGTTGAAGAATATATTCAGAAAACAATAGTTCGTGGTGATACAAGAGGAACTGGAGGGAATAGGCAGTTTGCATCACAATTGAAGGCTAAAGATACTAGAGGTGAGATGACTGTTCATCAATCAGCGAGGGACAAGCAAGTTCAGTCCAGTGCAAGCAACGATTTTCAGGGGAGGGAAATTGAAGCTTTTGCTTTATCTCGAACTTCTACCCCTCCAAGTATCAGCGTCTTGTCAAAGAAAAAGGAAGGTTTTTCTATCGCAAGCAATATGAATAAGCATAACTTCAAATATCCCAGAGATACAACATTTTCTGATAATGAAATCAGTCTTGACAGTAACCTTAATAGAAACCAGAAAAGAGTACAAAGTTTGGGGAGAAACTTTGTAGCACAAAGGTTTGGAGAGGATGACATGGACAGTAAGAAACCTACTCTAAGCAAACAATATGGACATTTGGAAACAATGCCTCGGCGAAATGGCTGTTCAAGTGATAGTTTGAAGTATGATAAACCTGAGATAATTCACAGGAGGAGAGGAGAAAATGTCAAAATGGGGAAGTTTTCTAGGAGAGATGCAAAATCTACAGAATTTGATGATAGAGCTGCTTTCAAGACATTTGAGGTATTCACTGATGTCAGAAACAGGCCACGGATTCTTCGAACGGAAATGGAAGAGAGAATTCAGATGTTAGCTAGTCGGTAAGCGGCTTACATGCTAGGTTTTGTCGAAATGCTTGAAAAGCATTGGTTCTGCTTTCACATGAGTCGAACAAAAAATCCTCGTCTAATTTGCACTAACTGAACCTTCAAGGAAGTTCGTATGTATTTACATGAGAATTACCTTTCTTTGCAATTCCAATCCATTTTATTTAACTTGGCTTTAAACTGCTCTTTGGATTAACTTGAAAGAATGAAGAACTATTTGTAATGATTGGTTTTATATTTTTCCCTCATCACTGGCATCAAATTGAGATCAAGCGAACCTGCTTGATAATTTATTTCCCAGTAAAACAAGGAAAAATAACTTTTTTGTTAGATACTGTCTTTGATTTTGCTGAGCTTGTAGCTAAATCAGTGTTCATATTTCTGCTATTCTTTGCTTTTTGGCTATAATAAGTGCCTGAATTGTGATGCACGAGTAGAATCATAAAAAGGAAGAGTGAGACTGTCAACAGCTCGTTCCTGCTCAAAAATCATCAAGAAGCTATTATTTACAGTCATGATCCTTAGGGCATGCAATATAATGTTACTACACATTTATGTGAATCATCCAATATGGAACTTTTAATTGAACTGTCTGAGATTTTTATGCATTTTCTTCAGAAACAAGTATGGA
>BCLH01001394.1:57536-87497 GCA_001602315.1 Zoysia pacifica | reverse complement strand
ATATATATAATACTATATATGTTATAATTATATATTATTATAGTTATGTAATATAATTATAATTATATAATAATTATAAACTATAATATATATTATATATATTTGTCTTACAGTTTCACAACTTCACAGCTGTTTTAAGCCAAACGGCTTTTAGCTTTCTCACAGCTCATATTTTACAGCAGCTTTTTCACAGCTCACAACTCACAGCTGCTTTTTCACAGCTCACAGCTCAACCAAACACACCTTTAGTTCGTAGGAGTTTCGTAACATACGTTCGTAAGTCTAGCATTTTCCGTCCATATGAAGGAGGGATAAAACGGGTCGAAAACATAAATTAAAAATAGTGAGGAAGCAGCAGTTATAGCGCTCGGTGATCACGCACAGGAACCGCTCCGCCTCCCGTACACAGCGCTCTCGCGCCGGTTCGAGACAAAGGCTGTGTAATCTCCGAAGATCATTACATTTCTTCTTCGTTAGACAGCATAGATATGTAATCTCACAATTTAGGAAATGTATGAACAATTAATGATTCGGTACTGTATAGGAGTACAAGCTTACAGGGCTGGAAGCATCAGTAATACTGACTACTGTACTACTGACTATTGTGTCAGTTACAATCAGGTTGGTTTTATTCAGCTGTTAGAACATCATAAAAATAAGAGCTGGGTCTCCAAATAACAGCTCTGTAATAATATAACAATGGAATAATCTAGGGCTGCAGTGATCTTCCTCACCAAGTAAATTGAGTTATTTTTCAGGACGACTTGCTGCAAGATCGGATACCCGAAATGACTTCTCAAGGAGCTGGGGAACAGTTAGTTTCAGTTCAAATGTCAACTTCTGCAGCACATAACAGAGGGTGGTAACATCCTGCATGGCGCGGTGAGCACTCCCTGTGATGGGAATGTTGTAATGCTCTCTCAGTTTTTCCAATGACACAGAACTGAGCTTTGATCCTGCAACCAAATATGAAAGGGAGTTTTAACTTTTAGTTGACTGCTCTGTTGTAATATGTCTTTTTGATAGAGAAACAAGTTACACCAGTGGTAAGAACTCAAATACTACTTCAGAGATGACTACAGCTTATTTCATCACAAAGGGCCCTGTTTGGCACAGCTTATTTACAGAAATAAACAGAAGCTGTGCCAAACAGCAAACTTATTTTACAGCTTATTAGTTCAGCAGCTTCTCAGAATGAACTAAACAGCAGCTTATTTTTCAGCTGCTTTTCACCAGCTGGAAAAATAAGCTGCTTTTTTATTAAGTTCCAGCTGTACCAAACAGGGCCTAACACTTCTCCATGAGATCAGTAATAGATTACACATAATTCATAGAGTTATAATAAAAAATCTCGGTTTAGTTTGCTAGTTCTTCAGCAAGGCCAAAGAATTGTGTTCATCTTTCATAAATCTAGGACTGAAGTGAAAGCTACCCAGAACACAACATTAAATCTATGCAAGCAAATGGAACGCTTAAGAAGATGATGTACCTTTAGAATCAACTAATTGCCTTGCAATAGGGAGTGTATCTACAAAAAGCCAGTCACCTGGCATCTCCATTTTACAACGTCGAAACTCAAAGATAAGAAAGGGTACATCAAAGCTACGTCCATTATGAGCTACCCACAGAACTGGTTTACCGTCCATTTGACGACTCCAAACATATTGTAGTAGAATGGGGATAAACTCACCAAACCTGTATAACCATACAAGTGAGCTCAGTGGTTACAAAAAGGAGAAGCTTACATAAGACTTCATAAACAAACAAGTGCAATCAAAATACAAAGCCATCATAATTTAAAAATAAAGTAGCGAACAGATTGCCTCCAGGAGCAACAACTAGAAATTTGAACTCAGTTAGTATTTTTCAGAATATAGTGCAGCAGTTCGTATCCTCATGCAGTAGTATTGTTCAAATGAAATATATCCAAGAATTAAACATAACACAATTTAGGTTAAGAAATGGCAGTTGAACATGGTTGCAAGCAAATATAAACAGAAAGAAAGAATATGGTATCAAGAGAAAGTGATCCCTTGTTTCACTATAGGAAGCAATCTCCATTTTATGTCAAACAGTAGACTTATGAGTGATATATTCTCTCATCAGGGACTACTGCTAAAGTGAGAAACACAAAATAATAGAGAATATATGGAGTAACAAGGTATGGATGTACCTTGGAACCTCAGGCCTGCTGAGCATGCTGTTGCTAATACGATGAACATGTGTATTTGTTATGTCTTTCTCAGGGTTTATGAGGGTCTGGAAAGTGCTATTCTTTCCCCCCATGAGATCTCGAACAGCAAACTCAATAATTCTTTCGTTACGCCGTGAGAAGCCAGAAGTTTCAATGTCAAAAACAAGAATAGTTGCAGGCCATTCAGTCTTGGCTCCAGAAAGGTTTTCCTCAACATCATAGCACTGAAGTGATTTAATATGCTCAAGCTCTGACTGCTTGAACACTTCAATCGATGATTCAACTGATCCACCATGTAAATGGCGGCTATTGCTAAATCTTTGCTTGCTTCCACTCCTTGACCTTCCTGCTAATACTGTTGTACTAATGGGTCTGGTTTCATGTCTTCCGCTTGGAAGTAAACTTCCATATATTAATTTGCTGTGGTGCTTTAGCAGTCTAAAATTACAAGTATTTCCTATTGAGCCCCTTAGTAGCTGGAAGTTTCCACAGCAAATAGAATATAAGGACATTGCAGAAATGGAGTGAACTGGGGCATCAAATGTATCGTTACTGGTACAGCTTAGTTGACTCAAAACTGAATGCTTCTTTAGTGTTAATCCTGAAACAGAAAGCAAACAAATATTTAGTTAAAAACATAATTTGGGCAGCGCTATGCAAAAGAAAAATACAAACTAGAGTATGTAGCTATCAAATATATCACGCAACATGTCATGTCAACATTGGTAAGTATCCAAAACAACACTAAGTAAATTTCATTCATTGGAAATCACGAGGGCAATAAATGAACAGAAAACATAAATTCAGGAAAGCTATTTTACTCTTGATCTCAAATAGCTTGTATCACATTAGTGTTGGGAGTGTACAACAAACTGTGCGTGGGTCTCTATTATCCTACCCTTATCTTTGTCATTCCATGTGATGTGTCAACCAAATGTTTCATAGGCATATCTTGTCATTGTGTACAGCTGCACCATACAAGGTCCTGTAATGAATGCATCAGAATGCCCCATAGGAGCAGATGATTTTTCAGTACCAATAGTCATTGCAGGAGCAGAATCCACCTTCAAACCGATGAAATCAGATCTATCCCTCATTACTCTAACACTACAAAGTACCTTTGAGATTATTTTCATCCATTCATGACAGTCACCGCAAACCTGCAGACTCTTTGATACCACTATTTCTGTCCCTGGGCTAGTCTTAAGGACACTATATCCTACTGCTATCTTCTCCTGTGGAAGGTGAAATTCTTCTCTTCCACCTCTGAGACATCTTTTGTCACTTATCTGTCAATGGTGCGTAACCTTCAGCCTTGGCTCTTTAACCTTGCAGCAAATGGTATATATCCTCTGTATCAGGGTGAGAATGATCGCAAATTCATGAGTGATTCATCTCTAGCCTACCCCAACTTGCTTGGGACTAAAGGGTGCATTTGGTTTACTACCTTCACTTACCCTACCAAACTTTGGTGCACCAATAAAATTTGGGTATCATTTGGTTCTCTTCCAAAGTTTGGTTTACCAACAAAAAATTTGGCATTGCCACTGTTTTCTGTAGCCAACGCCAGCGAGAAGTAGGGCGAGCAAATCGCTCGCCAACGGTTTGGAAGTGCTGGCCAACGTTGGCCATGCTACGTGGCAGCAGGTGATTAGCTGCACGTATTCCTATATTATTTGGTTAGTCTCAGTTCGTAAATAATAGATAAAAATCAAATTTAGAGTGCACCATTGTGTTCCTTGTAATTAAATCTATAAAACGAGATCTCACTTAACTATATTTTAATATTAAAAAAATATTGTAATTTTTAGACCCCACATGTCATACTAATACCTTTACCAAATATTGGTATGGCTACCATCCAATTACTAGTTTCTTATTCGTTACCATCGATTTGGTAAGGTAATAATCCAAACATTTTTTTCTTACCAACGATTTGGAGTTGCCTTCATGTTGGTAACACCAAACTTTGGAAAGGTTAATCTGGGATACAAACCAAACAGCCCCTAAAAGGCTTTGTTGCAGTCGTTGATTACCCCTAATTCAACCCAGATCAAGACTTTATTCTTCTTAACTTTCCATACAATCACTAATTATGCATATTTGTGCTGATAAATCTCATGAAGAATGTTCACTATGATACCATTTACGTATAGCACACTATCATGCTTCAGTACATAAGTTACACGAGACAATTCAAGATCAAAACACCAATATACCAAAAAATAAGGCCCGCAAGAACGAGGGGGCAGAAACAGTAATCCATGTGAGTTCACTCATCCACTCAATTCCTAAACACTACGTAAATGCTCGCGGTGGATGAATACACCACTAAGGCAACTCAGTTTTATGCTAAAAATAAGGCTACAGGAAAGTACAGCAGCAGTCCGAGCAACGAAACACAGGTGCTCGGCGAAATGCCTTACCAAGAAACAACCAAAAAACGAGCCAATGGAGGACGACAAAGCTGAAAGCACGAACCTGAGAACCCGCAGGGCCGATCAAGATCCAAATGCACAGCCGAAGAATGAAGAGGGAGTGGCAAGTTAAGGGGCGTGAAGCAACGGACACCGGTACGCTACGAAAGGTATATGCCCGGCAGGGATGCGAATGCGCCGGTGGGAAGAGGGGGAGAGAGGCGTGGACGGGAGGGGAACGGAGGAGCGGAGCGGAGCGCGCAGCGGGAGGGAGGGAAGAGGAGTGGGGATCCGGCAACCGTAGGGCGGAGGCGCGGCAGGCGCCCGCAGTTGGCGGATCAACCGCACCGCGGGCGTGGCGTGGTGGTGTGGTCGTGGTCTTCCACCCGGCGACTGGCGACTTGCGGCCGACCGGCGTGATTAGAAATTGAAAGGGCCTCAGGTTTAGCGCTAAGCTTTGAAACGGTTGGATAGATAGTGTTATTATGTCAAGGGCCTCGTTCAAGGCCGCTAGAACGAGCTTCAGCTCGTGCGGTTTGTCCTGCGGTTGGTAGGCAGCCCACCGGTGTTCGATCCCTGGGATCGACGCCGGTGCTCTTACCAGGGTTTTATCTCCACTTTATTTCAGGTGCACTTTTAATCGCGTGGAGCGTCGCACACCAAGGTTTGGTAGCGTGTGTGGTGGTGTGAGTTTGTGTTTGCTATCCGTCGGCCTAAGGACGGCCCGGTCTGAGTATGAAATTATCTCTGTTTATGTCGTGTTTGGGCCGAGTCAAAATTTCCATGTTTCGAACCGGCCCATGAAACATGGCCCAATTGACCATCAATAATTTCATAATAATATGTCTATAATACTACGATGTTTGTTGGCTTTCACAATAGGGCCATGAGCTGATGATCACGTCCTAGTCTTTGTGCGCGCCAGTCATTTTATCTACATCTTGAAATGGACAGGTTACGTGCAGAGATGACTTCCACTGAAGGCAAAAGACTCTGCCTGATATGGCTTTCGGCTTCTTTGTGAGACGAACGCTGGCATTGAATACTGCAGTCTGCAAGTTGCAAGCAGTTTGAAATGCGACTTGCTGAACCTGCAAATTTTGGTTGTCAACAATCTGCCAGCTGCATTTTTTTAGTGGCCATATCCATATGACGGGCCTAGTTACAAAATCGGGCTGCTCTTAAGCTCCATCCACGCAAACGAGAAATGGGCTGCACGGATTTTGTCTGCTGTTCTTCGGATTCGCCCACTGCCTTCACAGGACCAGAAAGGGGCTTCAATCGTCGGCGCAGCAGCCTGGTTGGGTTTTGTCGGTCCTAATGCTACCTGGCCCAAAGTTTAGGTCTCTTTTCAAATACGGATTTTTTTTTTTGAAATTAAACTGATTTTTTCAATAAAATTTTTTTATTCAAAGAAGGCTTTAAAGTTTGTGGTCTTTAAAAAAACTTTTGCATTTAACTGTGCTTGTCCTGGCCTCTCTGAAATCCATCCAAGCTGGTTGCTTCCCGTGAAAGAGGGTACCTTTTCGTTGCACCGTCCTGCAAGTACATTGCATCCGCGGCTGGGGCCCTGGGAATACCTTGTTGGGTTTGCTCCGAGAGTTCTCCGTGAACACGAGCAGCTGGGTTGCTGTGCTGCCGCTGCCGCTGCTACATTTCGTAAGTGACAGGCCTCTGCGCGCACGTGCATCGGGGCTCAGCTGGATCACTTAGACCGGTCAACCTCCCCCTCGGGATCCAGCCGTCCGTGGCGTCATCCGGCATTTTGTCCCACCTGATTGGATCCGCGCCGCCGTCGGTGCATCGCGCCGACAAAGCTCCCGGTTCGAGTACATCGCGCCGAGAGCACGCGGCCGACGAGATCACGCCACGGCGCGGATCGCGCCGCGGGTACGTGGTCTCTGCCTCCGTCAGCACGGCCCCGCTCCCGCTCGGGCTATTTTCTTCTCGCCACCTCACCGGCCCATCGCGTCGGTTGCGCCGTCGCTGTTCCGAGGCTGATAAACAATCGCTTCATGCTGGCTGGGTTGCTCATGCTGTGCCGTCAGCTCATCCCTGGCGCTGGGGATGGCGCTGTCAGTGTCAGCCCGTGCGTTGATCCGTCGCAGCGGAGCAGTTCAAGGTATGCTCTGGCTAGCTCTATATCAGTGTTCTCTCCCTTGCAAAATATAATCATTTTTTATTTAGTCAAACTTAAATTTTTTATCACTTTGTCTATTAATAATATATAATTAGTAATATTTTATTATATAAAAATTATTTTTTAATTTATCATTAAATAAATTTTTATAAAAAAATATATTTTTATATTAAAAATTAGGTTTTTTTTAGATATTATTGATAGAAGCTAAAAAGATTTTGAACTTATTCAAATCTAAAGATATTTATATTTTGAAACACATGTAGTAACGTTGGTCATTGTTAACGAACGGTTACGTTTAGCTGAACCCGCGGCCTGGCCATTTCGGTGTCGCAGCCACCGCGGACAGCAGAATATTATGTGATAAGCAAAGACGAATCGACCGAAGTGAGCGATATGAACCTGCTCACTACTAGAGCCTGACTGAAAGTAGCGTCCCTGTATACTTTGATATGCAAAACAGAATTTTTTTACAGCCACTGCATATGCGGTGGGTGTGTGCACTGTTGGTTTTTCTTGGGATGGGAGAAGGGACTGTGTAGGTCATTTTTCATTTTTTTAAGGATTCGTTCTATTGTCCAACTTGGGATACTGTGTCTGATAGAACAGAATTCACGATGGCGCAATGTTCATTCGCACAAAGGCACCAACAAAATTAAATCTGCCTTATCCAGATCCAACCCCCATTCTATGGCGATGGAGGGAAATAGCCGCAGCGCCCTCGCGGCATGGTGATGAGGTGCACCTTTGCTTCCCCCTTTTGCCCCTAACCACGACCAGGCAGCAACCTCCCCGGTGCTTCAGGTCTCGTTGGCGGGTTGGAGGACGACGGTGTGACGGCATCGTCGCAAATGTGACAGATCCGAGGTACAGATTCACGGGTTCTCTCGGTGGTGACAGTAGAAGCATAGGTCTTTCAATTTGCGTATTCTTCACCACCCTTTTTCCTACTTGTCTGATGCAGTTTCTGGAGTCGACTATGGCGATGTCGAAAAGGTAGCAGATGCGGGTTATTTAGGGTTGTGTGCGTTGCGCATGAGCATGATGGGATGCCCATCTGGCAAGAGAAGCACTGATCGGCCGAATGTCATTGGAGCAATGCATATAGATCCGCCGGCAAATGGTGTGGTAGAAAGCTTCCCATCGAGAATCGACCGACGAAGGTGAGGCCTTTGGAACTGATATATTAGATTTTGCAATATTGTGATATTATTGGTTGGGAGATCTGTTACATTCTGTTCATAAAAAATTTATTGCAGTCATGTTTACAGTCATTTGTAAAGAAAAACTATACTTGTAGTGTTAGTAACATGTATCTCTGTGCTTCACCATCATTGATTTGTGTATTGAAAACCTGTTAGTTTGATGAACTAATATGTACTGTAATAATTATCAACATTTTGTGTTGTGATGACAGTATGTGTGCAAGTGGGATAGATGTGCGGGTACTGGTCGATCATTTATTCATTTAGAATATGGATGAGCTATGTTGATTATCAGAAATAAAACATTGGCCCTGATTTCTCGAATGCACATCAATGTATTTTTTAGTGCCTTTCAATGAATTTTTTGGTTAATAAGTCCCAATTAGGTTGGGAAGACCATGAATGAGGCATTCCACTAATGAAGCTTGTGTTGCCTCTGTTTTAGTTCCAAAAGCTCAATACAACTTTATTCATGTGGCATACGAAGCTTGTAAAATAGTAGAAATGTATTGGATGAAAATTATATTGGTATGATGCACAATGTCTAAGGTAAGAGTTTTAAGTAAAAATTGACTTTATTTTGCATCAAATACTGATTTTTTTTGGAACATACCTTTGAAATTTTATTTCTATTTTACACCATACATTTCTCTTGTGTTTGACTGTAACTCCAAGTTAATGCAGCAAGTAGGCAATTCGATGTTGATAAACTAAGTACTGGATTTATTTACGCAGATAAAAAATTGTTGATGTTAGTTTCTTGACTGCAGCATAAAGTAACAATTCAAGCATTTTAGCAATAGTTGTATAACCTCCCGAGTTGGTTGATAAAAACTTTTTTTGACAGCAAATACATTTTTTTTACCTTGGCAACACAGAGCAACAGACACATGCCAAACAAACAAGAATGTGAACATTCTATCTATACAAGCAAGGTGGCATGAGCAGACCATCGGAAAGGAAACAACTTGTCGGGCGAACATCAGCTCTTGAGCAAGCACTGCTTGATTTCAAGACCAAGCCAGATGGATGTGTGGTTGTACCTAAAGAAGGGATGTCATTTGACTCATATGATGAAGCTTTCAACTTCTACAACCTTTATTCAAGGGAGAAAGGTTTTGGAATAAGATGCAACAGTAGGGAGACAAACAAGAATCAATATGTCGTCATGAAGGAATTGGTTTGCATGTGTCAGGTCAGATCTTGGTAGTCTTTTTTTAATAAGATTGGTAGCATCACTTGTTTGTGGGATAGCAAAAGTAAATTTGTCTTGTTTTGAGTTCAATGTTTTTTTAGCGTCAAGGGGATCACAAAAATACTAATTGGATTGTTCTGTTAATAGGGGTATCCTAATGCGTCCACCAAGGAATCTGTGCGGTGTGGCTGCAAGTCCAGAATGGTGCTTCGTCGCATTGATGATCATGAGTGGTACGTCCGCCTGTTTGTAGATGATCACAACCACAAATTATTTGAAAGTCTTGGCAAGAAGAGGCACTAGCCATCACACAAACATCTGGACATGTACACTACTGACATCATCAGGCACGATCGGAATAACAATATAAATCTTACAAAGGTTTACGGTATAATGACGAGTATCTTTGGATCGGATGGCAACCCACCATTCACAAAGAGGAAGCTGAAGTACCTATGCGGGACTCTGACGAGGGATGCGGCAACTGATGACATCAAGAAGACAATGAAGCTATTTATGAGACTCCGTGATGAAGACCCAGAGATTACATAAAAAGTGGATTTTGACGACGACGGAACATACAAGACCAACCTATATGGTATGCCATTCGGTATGTTTGTCGGGGTCAACAATCATTTCTAGTCTATGCTGTTTGCAGGGGTGTTAATGCGGTTAGAGTCAATTTCTAGCTTCAAATGGATTTTTTGTGAATTTATCAGTATGATGAGCTGTGGTAAACCTCAGACAATTTTAATAGGTACTGAATGAGACACACCTTCTATTTTTTTGTTGTTGTTATTTAGTTTGGTTCTATAATATTACATTTTGACCTATTAAATTTTTACTTAAATGCAGATCAAGCTCATGCAATTAGAGTTGCAAACAAAGCAGAATGGGTAAGGACTAGACATCGATGGTACAAGTGGCATGTACTGCGTCTGGCTAAAAAGCACATAGGCCATCCCTACAAGAAGAACAGTGGTTTCAATGAAAAATTTCACAAGTTAATAAACTCAATGATGACATGTGATGAGTTCGAGAGGGGTTGGAAATCCATCCTAGGACGATATGACCTACTGGACCATCCTTTTATTGTTAGGATTTACAATGAGAGGTTTATGTGGGCAAAGCCCTATTTTGCCGTTCTGTTTTGTGCGGGACAAACAAGCACACAACACAGTGAGAGTGCAAACCACATGCTGAAAAACAAAGTCCCCCCAGGCTCACCAATGCATCTTTTTGTGAAGCAGTACATGAAGCTTTTGGCTCAACGTAATGAGGAAGAAGACTTTGAAGAATGTAGGTCCAAGTTAGTAAGCATCTCCTGTGGCTGTGCTGCATTCAAATTTATAATTTTTGTAGTGTCATTTGATGCAAATGAATTGTAACTGCTATTTTTCCTCAATAGCTAGCAAGACACCAAAGTTCAATAGCTCCATTGAACGGCATGCAATGAAGGTATACCCCCCTAAGATAATTAATGTAATACAGAAACAAATTTTTGAAGTTGGGTTCTACAGATTGGAAAGCTTGGATGCGGGCCGCCATTACGTGGTTGTGCATGTCCATGAGGCAAAAAGAGAAGCATGGGCCCGCGTACACTTTGATGTAACGATCAGTGACGATGGCAGTATATACAAATGTGACTGTAAGATGACGGAGCACATGGGACTACTGTGTTGCCACATCCTCAAGGTGTAGCAGTGAATGTTTTTTTTCTCTGTTACCAACATGTGTTTGTTAGACAACAAGCTTTGTGACTTGAATTGTTTGAATTGGCAGGTAATGATGCACTTGGATATCGCAAAAATACCTGCAGGGCACATACTTAAGCGTTGGACACGGGATGCTAAAGATGTGTTGCCTCCTCACCTGACGTATCTGCAGAAGGACAACTTTGCACTAAAGTCACAGACTTTCTGCCATTGCTCTGCACTAATTGGTGCACTGGAGCTTGTTCAAATGGGGGACTGCAACACAAAGAGGTACGAAGAATTTGTGAAGA
Organism: Zoysia pacifica; assembly: GCA_001602315.1. Taxonomy (NCBI): domain Eukaryota; kingdom Viridiplantae; phylum Streptophyta; class Magnoliopsida; order Poales; family Poaceae; genus Zoysia; species Zoysia pacifica. Next base: position 76,341 of record BCLH01001394.1, on the reverse strand, counting down.
TAATGGCAGAAGGTAAGCGTAGGCTGTCTGCAATAGACGACACTAAAGATGGCCTGTCGCTTGAAGAAAGAGCAACAGCTATGGCAAATGATATTGTTGGAAATAGCCTAGATCCAAGCCAGGCAAATACGGCCTCAGCAGTAGGTACATCACAAGATAACATGGCAATGAGCGATGATGAAGCAAGTTCAACAACAAATTGGACAGGTCTGCAAAATCTGAAGGCACCACCACGGCAACGCAAACGAGGCCTCCCGACATCACGGAGAGATAAGCCGGGGTATGAATTGCATAGATCACAAAAAGGAAAGAAAATCAGGATGGGGGCTAGAAATGGTGCGGTCACTGCTCCAGATACATGTAGTTTGTGCAACATGTAGTTTGTGCAATCTAACTGAACACACAAAACAACATTGTCACAAAAAGCAGCTCTTGTCTACTGCCGCCAGCTTGCGGAATGCAGTGTGATAGGGGCGAGGTAGTTTTTTAGATTTTCATCTAATGGTGTTGCCTATCGGTATGTTATTTTGTAATGTTTGAATGTTTCAGTGCGAAACCGTATTAGGAACATCTTCCTCGTGCATGATCTTTGTTGATTGGTTATCTATAAATGGTGTGTGTATTTATGGTGATGTTAATATTTTAGTACCATCCTGATGGTGTGACCATGCTATTGTGCAAGAATGCTACTGGAGTATATAGTACCTATGTTGATTTATTGTTTCCTGGTCTTCACAAGATAAACCAATTAATAGCGAGTATACATATGCAAGATCGCATGGTTTTTAGTTAGTTCTCCTAAATCGGTTGACACTCTATGTTGATGACTTCTCTAGCACATTAACTATAGATAACTGAGCGATGGCAAGTATTTAATTTGTTTACAAGGATGTGTCTACAACAGAATGGAAATAGGGATGTTTCACGGTCCATAAAAGATTAGTAGATACGGGCCCGAGGAACAACGACCGATAGAAAACCAATGCTAAAGAACAAGATCACATGCACTTCTTGGTTGGCGGGTACAACGTCGGTGCTGTATCAATCCACAGCAGCTGCTGTGGATGTGAAAACCGATTAATCGCTTTGACATGCCGATTAGCATCTTCCAATGCAGTAGGTGACAGCCGATGTCAGCTTCGTAAACCTGATGGGAAACCATTGCTTTTGTTAGCTGCGGCGCACGGGGCATCGAAGTGTCGTCATGAATGGTGATGAGTCCTGTTGTGTTTAAGAAAGGTCGTTGGCAACCAAATTGGGCTGGTTCTCCTTTCTCGAATTAAGTTCACCGCCAGTCTTGCCAAGATCCAATTAATCGTGAAACGACGCTACACCATAAACGACAACTCAGGTGGCACTTCTCAGCTCGGTTCCTCTTCTGTGTTCATGTACGGATGCGCCGAGTTCAGCAGCCGGCTGGTCTGTCCGGCATAACCAACCATCAGCGGTTCTGAGTCCACCTACAAATCGACGCCGTTGATCAGGCCAACCTAAGGCTTACAGTTACAGATATGCAGAAATGACCAAAGGCCATACTGATTGAGTAGGACCCTTGTGTCTCGCCCGCACCTCGCCGGGTCTTCTACATGTCGCAACATCAAAGGGTAACGACGTAACAGATGTCCTTCCCCCGCTGGAGTTGGCACGCATACGAATTCCAGCGTCTTGTATTGATGATTCCCTTCTCTTCTCGACAGGTAGGTGGCCCTGATCCATTTCTTCTCGGCGAAGAAATATCTAGCGACACGCATCTTATCATGATCTCTTTCTGTTGCTCACAAATATGGCTCCAGAAATGCCAACCATTTCGGCTAAGGCAATGTCGCCGTAAACGTACCGTGGTCCCGTAATGTGGTGACACTGACATCGCAAAAGGGGTCCAGAGTGAGTATCCAGATAGATAATGCCGTGTATCAGCCAAGATAATCTGTCGCTAGTACTCCAGATCAGGCAGATAATATGGCATACCTTAAAATGGGCGGTCTTTGAAACAAGATCCGTACCAGTCTTGTGATTTGTGAACTCGAGCCGAGAAGTTTAGAATACTAATCAACTCTGAACACACAACCAGAGCATGAGACCGTGAATGGTGGGCGAGGAGACGAGACGCAGGCCGCCGCGCGTCGCAAGCGACAGCCTAGTTGTGGTCTTGTGGATAAGCTAGTAAGCAGCGCACAGCCTGGTGTGCCCTGGACTCCTTGCCGGAAAGCCACTTCTTCGAGCCCCCCTTTGTCGACGCACCGCGGAGGTAGGGACGACGCCGTGCTACGCTATCTCACATTCGGAACAGAATCCATAGGACAGAAAGAAAGCTCCCCATTCGGCATCAGCTTGGAGAGTGAGCAGGACACGATTGTCCTGTTCGGCTGAGGGCCGTAGAGGCAGTCCCCCAACTGACAAAAATACTTAATCTTATCGGTATTCTGCAACGGGCAAATGCAGATAACGCTACCATGTGAATCAGCAACGAGGGCCTACTTCAAGCTTGGTCGTGCGGTCCATGCCATAAGTGGGGCACGAACGGCGGCGCGGCACTCCAGTCTGGACTGCATTTGCATGTGGGGAGCTAGCGGAGCTGGTCATCATCGTCGGTTCGTCGCTTACGTGTCCTGATGCCGGGCGCGTCCGTGTTTCGGCCAGGGTTTCGAGATTCCAGTGGCCTGAAAACGGCAAGGTACTAGACGAAAGACGCGATCCGGTCTGCTGGATTCTCATGACAACCCTCGGCTGAAATCACTGGATCACGGATGCCGCAGCCGATGCCTGTGTGGGTTTCCATATTTTTGTGGCAAGGAATGGGTGGACCGCTGGCGAGTATGCGCCTCTAATACTGTTGCTATTTCGGGTTGCTCGATCGGGAACTCGGGATCAGACGCTTCCAAGGATGACGAAAGATAGAGCTGCATTCACTTGTAGCGTAACTGCCGGTACAGTTTCCCGACAGAAAACGTTTGTTTGTACATCACGGCAACGGGCATTATGTACTACGACGTACGGAGTAGACAAGTTGAGCTTTTGCGCACCATAAAGCAGTCCAGCCACAGGGGATATATGGAACTATGGTTACAGTTGCATAACGTTTCTTTGGTTCTTTTCAACACTGAAATACCAAAATGTTGCCTCGTCCCTCGCCTACGATTTTTCCTCTCACCAAGAAGAAAGCTTGAGATTCTTCTAAGGTAGGAGTAGCATCTTTCGCACGTTCTCTTCGGCACTTCATTCACGGTGTGTCATTGGAACATCTCTCTGCTGTGCAACAGAAGTTCAGCACTGCTTGGTGGTCCATTCGAGAACGTTCTGACAAGCTCTCTCCACCCCTTTGTGATACCCACTGATAAGCTAGCTTACCGGGGTAGGTAAGCGAGCTTCCCCCGAACAGAATTACGCTTTCTTGACACACGAAAAACGAACAAAAAAAAAAACCGTGAGATACAAAGGCACAACCTGTGATCCATCGTATCCCCACACTACGGAATCCCTCTCTACCAGGGTAACCTACGGACCTACCCAACCAACGAACACGGGATCAACAAATCCAAGCAAGGGCTACACATACTTTTCAGGGCCCATACGCCGTCTTTCTCAGGCATCGCCGTGGTCGCGCCCCACCGTTACGTCGCTGTTTCTGGAGCAAGCCCTTCGAGCGCACAGCCACCACATTGTACCAGAGAATGCGATACCACTGAAACGAAATCTGTGCTACCCCTGGCGGAAACGGGCAGGCAGGTCGACTCAGGTCCCATACGTTTCATATCCAGCTCGTCTCGCCAATCCCTCGACACGAGTCTGGTCAACCTCCGAGGCTCTATGCCCGGCAACGGCAAGGCGGCGGGCACCTGCAACCAGCACGAGCCGCCGGTTCGAAGCAGCAGCAACAACTTGGGGAAAAAACTAGCAGGCGCACGCACGGGCTCGTCTTGCCGGACACATTTCCGGGTTATCTTTCCCCCGCCGTGCTCGGCTCGGGCGACGCTAACATGCCACCCGACGCAGGTCGTGAAAGGATCCCCACCGGAAGACCCGCACGCATCACACATCTCATGAGATAGAAACAAGATGAGGTGGAGATGTCATCAGTCTCGCGAGAGCAGGGACCACGCCGCACGGCCGCATGGCTCTCGTTAGGGGTAAGCATCATGAAGCGACTAATAGAATATTGCGATACGGCACTGCTCCAAATGCGAGGATCAGAGCACGAATCGTGTTGGTGCGCGCGATGGTGGTAGGGTTCTATAAAAAGGCCCTAGCATTTTGCGCTTTGTATCGTGCCCGGAGAAGAAACGAACAAGGTTTTGATGGGGGTAAAGGTGATGGATTTTGGTGATAAAAAAATACAACACGGTTGGGTGTTGCTATGCTTAATCCCCATATGTAGAAAATACGCCAGGCATGATAATAGTATCTACACCTGCAGCCAGCAATTAACAAAACAGCCTAGCGTGCTGTATAGATTTTTGGAACTCTAGAGGAGTGCAGGGCAGCAAAAGAGTTCCCTTAATTTGTTCCCAACGTCACAATTCACGACCGGTCAAACACTATCTCCACATAAAAACGGAACCGATGAGGCCTAGCTGATAAGGACATTAGGTGCGCCAGAATTCTGAAGTACTGCAACGACACGACCAGATGACAGCCGGCTTAGCTTTACGGTCACGAGTGAAATCAACCACGACGTACCTGCCGGATACGGAGCTTCAAAAACTAGAAACTTGGAATCACCCGATCACACGGGGCGCAGTAGATTTCCAGGATCCCACACCACGAATCTCACATGTAAGCAGCCGATTACACGAGGCTAATCGCGAAAGGCGAAAAGGCCTCCTGTCGGTTAGACCGTCGCCGTCACCCGGATCAAATCAGCCGAGCCAGCCTCTACTAAAGGAACTGCGCGCCTGGCTCGGCAAAACACCGACGCGTGTGACGAGCTCCGAGCGCCCCCCCCCCCCCCCCCCCCCCCCCCCCCCCCCCCGTCCTTTGCCACTTCATCGGTCGAGGCCCGTCTCGGCAGCGAGAGGTCTGCAGGGGCGTTACCAAGCACCAGGTGACACGGAACGGTTCTCTTTTCGTCCACAATTGTTCGCAGCATATTGGTTGGACACACTGAGCTGAGGGCGACAAGGAGTAGATGCTAAGTGGGAGCTGGCAAGGAAAGTGAGGCGATGAGAAAACAAAAGGTTCTTGCAATAGAAGATGAGAAAAAGGGACATGATAAATCGAATGAAATCCTTTGGATGGAGTTATATGGCGATGCGAGGAGAGCCGCGGCAGCACAACAATGATTTACAAAAGAATAAAGCGGCGAGGAAAAGATGGTGAGTTTGCCGGAGTGGCGAGAGGCCCCCACCGGAAAAAGAGAGACGGTCTCGTCGGTCGTCTCGCAAGTCCCGTGTTGCATGCTCGCTCGCTTGCAGCCACCACCCATTTCCATCTGCCTCTCCTATCCTACCCAGTGACCAGCATCGTCCCCTCCCTACTTATCGGCTCGAAATGGTTGTTAGTGTCATTGCGTTAGTGCACGGCCACAAAGATGAGGATTCCAAGTTACTCATGTCCGCCAGTGACGGTGACTCTCGCATGGTTCATGAAGCCGGTCCATGGTGAGGGTGAGTGGTGGTATTATTTGAGCGATATTAAGGGCTGTGCAGGTGCTGCATTGGACCGACTGACTCGTTGTTGATATGGATGTGTGATTGATTGCAAGAGTGAATGAGAAAACACCGAAATCAGAAGGCGAGGGGGAGGTGAGAAAGAAGAACCAAGTGCTCTGTGCTTTTTATTTATAATGATGAGGCTGCAAGCCTGCACAACTGTGTCTGTAGAGTAAGATACAAAAGACCTCTTGTTTTAAGTGGTAACAAAACGATAAAAAAGAAGTGGAAGAGATCACTAATACCAACACAATCTAACACAAAACATTGTAATCGAACAGAACCAAGAAATGAGAAAAAAGGGGAAGAAAATTTTTTTGAAAAGGTAATGGAGACCAAGAATTAGAAGCTCAGAATTTGTACGGGGTCGGGCAAAGAAGGAAAAGAATCTCTTTTTTTTTTTTTGTCTTTTTGATTGAAGTGTTATGGTTACCGGGACTTGTCGGCGCCGGCGCCGGCGGGGCCGTACAGGTCGAAGGGCGCCCAGAGCGCGTCGAGCGGGCACGGCCGCCCGGCACCTAGCCTCGCCCACGGCTTGCCGGACCCGGACCAATGCAGCAGGCTCACAGGCCCCGGATGGAGGTCGCGACAGCTGCCAAAGACATTGTCGCCGCCCAGGCCGTGCTGGTTCCACCTGTGCTCGATCGGTGCCACGTGCCCTGCGAACACCAGCAGGAACGGCGGCAGAGAACCCAGTTCGTAGATGCGCCCCGCCGGCGACTTCTGTATCTCCATCCACCGCTCGATGCTCTGGGTGTAGCCCGCGTCACGCCACCGCTCTAGGTCGAGCACCATCACCCCCGTGTTGAAGTAGCACGGGTGCCGCCCAGCGAAAGTCCCGGCGAACCGCTGGTTCGACCAGAATCGCGCCGTGAAGTACTTTGTGAAGTTGGCGTGGCAGTACTCCGGCGCGCCAACGGTGCGGCCGCGGAGGTTGGTGCGCCAGAGCTTGGCGACGTCGTCGACGAGGACGAGGTCGGAGTCGAGGTAGATGACGCGGCGCACGCATGGCTCGAGCAGGTCGGCGAGGTAGTGGCGCGCATAGTTGAGCGGCTGTTCCAAGGCCTGCCGCACCGACGTGGAGATGAGCCCCCGGACGCGGTCCGGGTCGAAGTAGTAGACCTTGAACCGGAGCTGCGGGAAGACGGCGCGGACGAGGTCCCCGAGGCCCGGGTCGGAGACTAGGAAGTGGAAGAAGACGCTCTCGGGGCACCGGGCGTGCTGCACCACCGAGTGGACGGCGGCGACGGAGCCCCGCAGGTACTCCTCATCGAGCGTAATCGCGATGTGGACGAGGGAGGGGTCGCATACGTCGGTGCGGTTGGCAGCGGCGGCGGCGCAGTCAGCGGCATTGCGGAACGACGGCGCGCGGCGGAAGGCGACTCCCCTGGCGCCGCCCGCGATCTGGCCGGGGAAGCGGACGCTGCCGTCGAACTGCGAGGACCGGATGGCCTCGGCGGGCGGGAAGGACTGGAGCGACGGCGACAGCACCACCATCAGCATGGCGGCGGAGAAGAAGCCGGACAGGCGCGCCACCCACAGCATCGCGCTCGCCCGGCGCGGCCACCGCTTCCTAGCCCGCTTTGCGGCTGCTGCGTCGACCACACCGACAACACGCCGTGCAGCCGCGCGATGGCGTCGGCTACTGCTCTCAGGCTGGGTGGAAGCGAAAGGGGAAACGACCGCGCGTACGGACGGCAACGCCTCCTCAATTGGATCGCGTCGCGGTCTCCTGGCTGGTGGCGGATCGGCGCTTGGAGTGGGGGAGAAGCGAGCTCGAATCCATGCGAGACCAGGCGAGGCGAATGGGGGTGGACAGCACGGACAGCTGCAGCAGGGGAGGCGGAGGCAGCACCCACCAACCCACCGCGATTTTCCCCTTTCCTCCTCCGCTCGGCTTCCTTTCCCCTCCGCGGCGCGGTCGCGTGACGGTGGTGACTGCCGCAGCTGCTGCAGCTCCGGTTTTGTTTAATTTTGCGCTGCGATTTTGGGGATTTGGGGGGTTATCTCGCCCTTATTTTCTCCCTGCTTTGAGAAGAAGGAGCGGAGTGGGACTCTGGGAGAGGCGATGCAGCTGGCATGGCTGGGCGAGTGTGCGCTTGGGCGGGCGGCAGCGGAAGACGGCAGAAAACGAACTCCCCCCATCGCCTCCTTTTCAGTTTCACCAGTGGCCCCATCCAGTTTCTGAATTGAGATCCGTTGAATTGGCGATGAATACTCCATGAACAATAATTTTACTGCTCTGAAAAGAAGCAGCATCCCAATCATTTTGATCAGACTCTAAGCACATGAGAGCGTCTCTTACGTTAGAAAATCACCACTCCCAGACGTTCAAGCAACTCGGCACATGAATAAAAAGTGAAGAGAACCATAGAACTGCAAACCATAAACCATTCGAGCTATCTCTCTGTCCTCAGCGTAGAGAAAGGATATCAAGCTACCTTCGCGACGACCGTTGACTTCGCGCCGGACGAACGGACGCTCACGACGTGTTCAAGCGTTTTCGAACGAGCTGAACCAGCTGGACAGCCTGATCAGCTCGTTTTCAGTTTCGCGTCGGGGGCTACGTGGGTGCGTCGTGCGCGCACGGCATAGAACGGCGGCGGCGCGGCCAACCGGGGCACGCGGCAATCTGTATCCCCCGCCTCGACTCCACATCGTAGCCGGTGCGATCTGCCTGCCCGGCAGATGAGGCCCCGCTCCTTGCTCCCGCCCGGGGATGACGCGCGACGAGGTGGCTCGGTTCCGAGCGGCGGCGCTGGGACACGTCTCGTCGCGACGACGTGCTGGATTGTCACAGCCCGTGCTCGTGTGACGTCCGCAGCCGCGAGTCCTCCCATGCGCCCGGATGGAATGGAACTCACGACGAGTACGCGATGGAGAGCGGCACGGCGCGTTGCTGCAGAACAGCTGGCCTCGACAGCGGTGTTCCTGTCGCCGCGGAGTTGCAATCTTGACACGTACGCGTACGATGGAGCCCTTTGTCTCTTTTCCTGAGCAAATTACGATTTGGTGTTTGGTAGGCTCCTGATTGTCATACAAATTCCCAGTTCCTTGACATCAGAGGAAGAATCCAACTATTACTACGAAAAGAATTTCTTATGCCCTGTGAGAAACCAACGGGGAGAAGAATTCCGATTCCTCGCCAACCGCAAGCACGAACCTGCATGTGGAGCCTCTGTTCGAGTCCTCGCCGAAACCCCGTTTACTCCGTCTATTTGCTGCGGTTGGACGTTGGAGCTGTTCGACACTGAAAAAAATCAGCTTGACCTTGCTTATTTTAAGCTGGCAATTTGCAAAGGCGCAACCACAATTATGTTCGCATAATCGCATTCCTCCTGATGATTGGGGCTGGAAACTGGAAAGGCTGGTTCAGCGTGCCCAGGAATAAAGCAACCGGGCAGCGCGCACATGGCGAGTGTTCTTGGAAGCAAAGGCCGGTATTATCCGTTCCGCTACGAGCCTACGAGGCTCAGCAGCTCTATCTAGCCCTCTACCAGACCGATTTGCCACAAACTGAACACCCAAAACCTCCATTCCCTTCGTCGATCACCAACCTGACATTGTGATTTGTCTTGGTAACAGCGAACAGATAGAACTGACTCTGACCGACTAGCTGACTGACAGTTCAGGGACTGCATATGGTGTGCTGTTCGTGTCACGTGGAACTTAGCTTGCCGGGAGAAAAGATGCAGGATCCCGATCATGTGTGCGGTGAATGCTACGCTTCTCCAGCTTTTCTCTTGCGATCGAAGGGAAGACTTTATCGGAAGCCGGTTAGGGTTACGCCGAAGCATCGTTTGCGCAAGCAAGATATTACTATCATTCTGTCGTCGTCTGAAGTTCAACTGGCTGTCCGCCCCGATTGGTGAATGGAACGAAATCAGCGGTACCTTGATCAACAGAGTAGCAGCAGCCTCCATTATTTCATGTAATTGAATCGAGTGAATTCAGGTGGGTAAGCCTTAAAAAAGTAGAGCAACAGTCCTGTATTGCTGGGAGGGAAAAATTGCTCTGGTTCATCTCTTTTGGAGTGGTGTGGTGAGTGGTTAAGGCCCAATAATTTTTCTTGGTGAAGGATAAGCCCCGACACTTGGAGTCTAGATGTAAGCCCAATACGGGGCAATGAGTACGATGGGTTACTTTTGCCATCGAAAGAGGCCTGGTCCAATTGGTCATAGGCTTTCTTCATCTCCGCGATATAAGGCTAATTGCCCCGCATTCACAAAGGTTTTTCTGAACCGAAATGCGCCAGTCAGACTCGGGTCCAATATAAAAGTTAGATTGGGCCAAGGCCCATGTGCAAGTCGCGTTGAAGCGCGCCTCGGGAACCAGAAGCAAGGCTTTGGGCCCAACTAGGATCCTAAATTCGAAAATACTTGCCAACTCCGATGGCGAATCCCGGAGCTGCCGCTCGAAAATATCTCGCCTCGGCACGAGCTCTGGAACCTTCACTGGCCCAACCCCACCGACGACCAAAAACAACGCCCCCGAATTTTGTTCGGGGTAGATATTTTTCCGCACGCCCTCCTCCTCCTCTCCGCTGAATAAAAAGCTTTTGTAGCGTAAGCAATCCTTCTCGTCCCTTCCCAATTCGATGCAGCGGTAGCGAGCGTCGCGCGCTTGGCTTTCCTGCGCTGCCTGTGCGTCGCGTTCTCGTCGTCGCGGCGATTTCTGATGGACGCCGGAGGTGGTGGCGGATCCGGCAATGCCTCCGGCGGCGGCGGCGCGGGCGCGTCGGGGTGCTGCTACTACGCGCTTCTTGGCATCCGCAAGAACGCTTCTGCCACCGATATACGCGCCGCGTACCGGAGGCTCGCGCTGGTGAGTTCGTGATCCTCCTGTCTATGCGCGGAGGATTCTTGATGTTTCGGGCTCTGCGTCGAGCTGATTTTTCCGATCTCTTGCCGTTGTGCGGGCGCGCAGAAGTGGCACCCAGACCGGTGGGCGAGCGATCCCGGCGCGGCCGGCGAGGCGCACCGGCGGTTCCAGCGGATCCAGGAGGCGTATTCCGGTAAGGCTCACCAGTTGCCCCCGCCACTGCTCGTCTGCACGCGATTTGATCGAATTCTCGCTGGTTCTATTGACTTGCAGTCTTGTCGGACAAGGGGAAGAGGGCCATGTACGACGCCGGGCTCTACGATCCTCTCGACGACGACGACCAGGTGTGCACCCACCATGCCGTCATACTGTACATTCTTTCATTCATCCGATGCTGCTTATTGGCTCGAAACAAATTATTCAATCTATTCTTATTTTTCGCCACTATTCATAACAATAATAGTATGCACCAACAATAATTTTTTAGCAAAATACACCAACAATAATAATGAAATGTTTGCTCTATTTTTGGACGGCCAGGATTTCTCCGAATTCATGCAGGAGATGCTAGCGATGATGGATAACGTGAAAAACGAGGTACGCGTAACCACCAACCCCACGGATTAACTAATCCTAATGATCGCATGTTTACGTTACGAAGAAGGTAACCGTGTCTGCCTTGTTAATTCACCGGTGCGTGACCGTGCAGAAGCCGGACACGCTGGAGGACCTGCAGAAGATGCTGCAGGACATCGTCAGCGGCGACGGCGGCAGCCGCGGCGTCGGCGGGCGCGTGCCGTCGGATGGGACCCGGCGGACGCGCGTCTCGCCCTACCCGCAGCCGCGGCGATGACCGGCTCGCCGGTGTGCGAAACGTAGACGCGTGCTTCGTCTACGCTTTTAGGGACAGAGACCAGAGCCAGAAGCGAGCAAGCGAAGACATGGGGAACTCTGGAGGACAATAAAAATTGGCGAACCGGGTTACGACCACTTTTAGGCCATCTGATAATTGACGCCTTTTTCCATAGTTGATGGATCACTTTGATTGCGTGTGTAGTGTGTGTGCGGGGTCGGGTTCCATCCTGTTCCGGCCGCGTCGCTGCAAGAGCCGGCGGACGCGTGGCCGGGCACTCGGATTATCTTGTCGACATTTTATGCTCAAATTGTCACGGGGATTCTTCTTACTCATTTTAATTAAGGCTCTTTTGGTAGAGTTATAGATTATGAAAAATTAATTTTAGCTTTAGATTATGGTTGAGTAGAAATCAGATTTTACTTAGATTATGTTGTGAAAAGTAGCAGATGTTTTGTTTTCTCTTTTAGTTTATTTTTTCATCAGATTTTGATTGATTTTCAGGTATAAGTGATTTTAGTGATTTATTTGATAGAGATTATACATAATAAGTTTTATAATCACCTTCATAATCCGTAACAAAGGGCCTAAATTTACTAGTCTTTGTAGCGTTACGTGTCGTGTCATCGTCTCCATCGATTTTTCAATTTGTTTATCAGTCTATTGTGCCCCAGAGCAGAGCGCTTGGCAACGCTGGCATGTTCTGGTATTTCACGTTGTCGGTGACTCTGTTCTCGTCCTGTTCTGCATGAGCATGGGCGCGTGGCTCAAACTGACCTTGTCGATCAGTAAAACATCTGGGGGCCCTGAAGGCGCTGGACTGACGTTTCTGGCTACGTCCACTCCACCGTTGCCGGCGCACCACGCCGGGATCTGCACCTTGACGCTTGCGCGGGCGTCATGATCAGCCGTGATGGGTGCGGCTGGCGTTCTGGATTGCTCGCGTACGAACGAAAGCGAAACGGCGGTGTGGTTAGCGGCTCGGCTCCAGTGGTGGTGGCTGGAAATCGCGTGCATTTGTGGTGCCAACCGGTGCCCCAGACGGGACGTCCCGCCGTCGGCTGGGGAAAGGGTGGCCGCTTGCGCCTCCAAGTTGCCGGGCCAGTCGGTCGTCATGGACCATGGGATTTTTCTGCTCTGGGATGGAATCAATGGCTGGCCGTGGACGGAGAACCCGAATCGGAGCATCGGCTCCTCGGATCGGTGCTTAGCTATCGTCGCGAGGGCCCCGTGGTCCACACACCCACAAAGGTCTCTCGCTAGCGCGTTCTCGGTCCAGATTGTTTCTGAAAGCGAAGCGTAATTGGGACCGCCAACTGACTCGAGATAGTTCTTGTACCCGGCTGGTATTTCCTCAACAAGCTCAACATCACTGTTATTAATCCCACGGCTCCTACTGTTCCGGAACATGGTTACCAGGAGTTTTTTTTTTTTTCCTCGGGCTGGAGTAGTCCAGCGACCAAATATTTGGTTTTTGTGAGAAGCTGGACTCCTCTTCCTTCCGTTTGGCGTCACTCCGATTTGGTAAAATTCGAATCGGTCTTGTCGGCCTATGGCAAGTTGCTGATGCCATGGAAGCCGTCAACGGGTTCTCGAATCCACGCAGCTCGTTTCAGATCGTCTTCTCGGCTCCTGTTAGTGTTGCTGACGTGATTGCCTGGCATCCGGTGCATCGCCCTTGCCTAACAAATATGGGTAAAAAAACAAAGAAGGCTGCGGTCGGTTTCTACTTTCTACAATCACCTTCTTTCACGCGGGTCCGTCTAAGCTTTTGGGGGCGATTGACCCGTCCAAATTTGCTGCAGCAGGGTGAGGACGTACCGGGTCACTGTCCACGCGGATACGAGGTTGCGAGCCATTGTGAGAGCTGTTCGCACGAGGACAACCGCATCCCGGTGCATTTTTTACGGGATAATTGTGTTTTTACTCTTATTTTATAGCTTATTTTTTTAGTTTATGATTTTGCCTCTATTATTTAAAAAAGAACAATTTATTTACTCTTATTTTTAATATCGTTAGCTTCAATATAAAAAATAATTAAAAAATAAAAAATCAAATAAAATAGCAAATAATCATTGTATTCTTCTCTCTGTTCTCCTCCGTAACTTAAAACATTCATGAAATTTTATATAAATTATATTAAAATTTATTAAATATTTCAAAATAGTTTAAATATTATCAAAATACTATTAAATATTGTGTCAAAATATTATCAGTGTTCATATACATAAAGTAAAATTATAATCTTCAAAACTAAGGATAAATCAATGATATTTTATCTTATAAATGTCAATTTAACACTGTTAACTTGTTTTTAATAGAGTAGGAGTTCATCTTCACTTTTGAAAATTAAGGATAAAATTACAAATTGAAAAAATAAGGGTAAAACTTGAACTCAGTTCAAGTAGAGATAAAAATACAGTTGACCTTTTTTTTTACAGCCATCGATGAGCACAAAGCCGCCTCGATGCCTCGTTTCCAGTGGCCAATTGCCCGATCTGTGGTGTGCCCCTGTTGTACGATGTCCAGTTGGTCGGGGCAAGTCTCGTGCCATCACATTATTTTCTTGTCCCAACGCAGGTCACATGTCTGTACTTTGGCTCGTCAATCAGATAATCTTTTTCTGTTAAAAAAATCAGGTCCAGAATTTTGGAAAATTTAGAATCTCTTTGCACAAATAACATTTTGATAATGTAACATAAAACACAGATTTTATAAAAATATTAGCATTATATCATGTCTAATATGCTGCTATGTTATACTCTCTTCGCCCTGATTTAAGTGTTGTTTTGGTTCTGAGCATAAAAATTAAAGCTGATAAAAAATGGCGAGATGTACCGATACTGAAAATGAAGAGACTGATAGAGATGTATTGAGAATAAAAAAAAATTTATTAGAAGGCATGAATAACATTTAAATTGAGATAAGCAGAAGAAACTACTACAATGACATTGTAAAATGGGTCGAAGAAAGTATTTATAAGAAAATAAAAGCACAACAATCTTATCTACACCTGCAAAAAATCAAGAAAAAATGTCCCGTGTCAGAAAACACCAAAATGGTGCTGTATACAACATATTTGGAATATATTTTTGTGTGTTAAAAGTTCAAAAGACCTAGCGCTTCTTGAAGTTTGCTTTCTGCTCCCAAGAAAATAACCCAACGCTAATAACTACAGTTTGACAGCTCATTAAGGCCCATTACATGCTGCTTGCTAAGCCGAAGCTAGACAGGTCTGTCGAGACTTTAGATAGATCCTTCCCGCCGGAAACGTTCGGGCCTCGGAACGTCAACCAGATCGAACAGACACAACGCTGACAACCACCGTCCACTCTGGTCGTGTGGCTTCACTTCGGCTTCTTTCCAGCCCCAACGCTGATGATGCACAAGCACAGCCATCCTCTTCGCCATGCCCCAGATCAACGCAAAGCCTATTTAAACCCTCCCTTGCTCCCAACTCGAACTCACACCAATAGAGTATGAGGAACCCTTCCATAAGGTTTGGTTCGGGAGGGAACTAACCAATCTTCTCCCTTGGCTAACCCATCCCATTCCCATATCCTACATCATCTCGATCGGCCCGCCCGCCCGAGTGTTGCGCTTGCGTATAGGATACCAATCGGCGTCGCAATGAACCAGAAAGGCGCCATCACGGCGGCGCGGAACAGGCCGGCGACGCGATCTCCAGGGTCCAGCTGTTGGTGGAGGCCATTGCTGCGATGAGCGACGAACGCCTAGCTAGCTTTGCGTTGCTTGCTTGCTACTGCAGAACAGGAACAGGAGATGAAGCTGCTCTGTTGAGTTGTGTTGCCCGTGCACAGCACTGCTGGCCGGAGCGGATTTAAATTGGTGGCTCGATGGCGGGATTGGTGAGGCTCGAGTCCGGTAGGTGGCGACCGGTGAGTCTGAAGCGCCGAGCGTGGCGTCGATAGCGAGCCTTTTCAAAGCGGACGGCAGTGTCGGTCTTGCCGGCGGGGCATTAATCTGGCGGTGAGTTCACAGCACACGTCAGAAAGTGTGCTGCTGCTGCTACCCTTTTGTCAATGTTTAGGCGAAAGAATCAGTTGTCGATTTGGTGCCATTGTTCGCGTGGGCAAAATGATCGAGAATGATAGCAAAAGGATGGCGATGATGAAGGTCCAGATCAAAAGCACACGGATTGTTGGGCACCAGGGTTCGTGTATTAAGAGAGAGAGCAATGCGCAGAAAAGATTGAATGTAAAAGTATCACAGCTTGTGCTATCGTCCCCTGTTTGGGCTACCTCGTTTTCATTCCTCTGCTACAAAACCAATTTCTACGAAAAACAACATGCAGAAAATACATCTTGGTTTCCAGTTAGAATGATAAAATACTTTGCTAATTAGAATTCTTTCAGGGCTCCTGCCACCTCTAGCTCCCCCGATTTGCTATCACAGACAACGGTCTTAAGCGTAAACACTTCACTTAGCTAAAAATAGCAGCAGAATATAGTATTACAATATTTGAAAGTTACAGCCTGACCATCAATTTACAATTACCGTTGTCATGCGTCAGATCCTAGACATATTTGTTTTTTTGTTTTTTTGGAATGCGGCTTCCAGCCGCTGCCTTCACGGAGGAGGCAGGTGCGAGAAGGGATCGAACCTCCGTCGGCTGCGTGCCCCTTGCAGACTTACCACCAGGCCGGAGGCCTCTCCGTGATCCTAGACATATTGTGCTAGTCAAATTTCATGTTAAGAATATTTAATTCTATAGTCCCTCCTAAACTACGTTTCGTGATCATTATTGAGCGAGGTTTATAATGATTCACACAATCACACACCAAACGCTTAAGAAACTTCTCAGTTCCACACACTGCTTGCTCGGTGATTCACACGCGCACCGCTTAGAGCATCTTTATTAATTGTAGCCTTATGATGCAAAACACTCAACATTACATGGATATAGAAACATCAAAACAAGTTTATTTACTGAACAATAAAGCACTGTGTAGCCAATTGCCCGGATCACTAATTGAACAACACCTTTTGACCTGCATTGACAATTCAATCGATTTCTAAGTGCTCAGGAAGACATTCTAAGTGCTCAGTTCCAAATGCCCAACGCAGCAAAGAAAAAATTTATCGCGGCTTAATTCTGGCTTAGACTTTGTAACCTTAGGTTCTATCTCTTTAAACTTCTTTCTTGATGAATGGCAGCGCTCCTGCCTTACTTTCAAAAAAAAAAATTTATCGCGGCAGGGTCCAAGTGCCTGAAACTCTGTAATTTGTACAGAAGGAAGCTGGGGTTTTAAAATTGAGTTGATCTCATACAGTATGGAATAGCTTATATTCAAAGGAGAGGATATAAATGCATGATCAGACACTGACAGCAACAAATCAAAGGACACCTTCACTCATGGTAGCAAAAATCAATCTTAAATTTCTCAAATCCACACTTACTGGTGCTTTCGATTTGCACCAGACACTGCTTATATCAGAGAAGCCTTATTTAGTTTGACAGTAAGTAAATACACACACGGCACAAGCTTTTTCAATTTTCATGCATACACGACCGGCGGCATCACAGAGTGACCCGCCGCGACCGATTGATTCAGTTGTATGCGTCCGGGTTGGCGACGAGGAATGCCTCGGCGGCCTTGAAGATGGCAGTGACAGACTCCTTGGCCTTGTCGACCTCGTCCTTCACCTCCACGCCCGGCAGAAGCTTGTAGGTCGAGTCCACCTTCACCACGCTCCCGCCGCCGGCCGCCGGCTCCACCTTGATGTGTGAAGTCGCTGTCTCGATGGCTACGCCGATGCCGCTGCCCTCGACGAGCGTCGACTTGCACTCGTACTTGTCCACGTCCAGGGACTCGAGCTTCTCCTTCATAAAGTTGAACGGCATGGCTGCAAGAGCGCGACCGTGTTATAGGTTCGAGAATAGGAGCTGCTTCGTCGGTGAGAAGAAGTTCGTTTTACCGGGGGCGCGCAGTCACGCACGTACGTACCTGAGGTGAAGTTGAACTGCCTGACGCCGCCCTCGCCCTCCACGGGGTGGGCGCTGGCCACGATGTCGGCGACAAGCTTGGGCGCCAGGGTGTGCCAGTCCATCACGGCGGCGCGGAACAGGCGCGGCGCGGCCACCGGCGACGCGATCTCCAGGGTCCAGCTGCTGGCGGAGGCCATTGTTTTGATCGACGAAACCGGCTTGCTTGCTAGTAGTAGTATTTGCGCTTACAGCGTGCAGTGGTGTTGCTAGTGTCCGCAGCTGCCGTGCTTGCGTTGGCAGAGCAGCGGAGTGAGGGCTATAAATAGGTGACCCGGAAATGGGGTTGGTGAGTCGGGGCAGGGTGGGTGGCTGAAGCGCCGGGGGAGGCGACGAGATTTTCCACCGGGCAGAACCGTCGGTCGAGACGAGAGAGCATTGATCTGTCCGGGCGTTGAAAATACACGTCAGATGCATGGTGTGTGCTGCCACTTTCGTCAATGTTTAGTTAGAGCGCGTAGAATATGTCGTCGAATTGGCACACGGGATCGCGTGGGAAAATCTAGCTTAGGAAAAAGAGATTAGGATGATGAACGTCCAGATCAAAAGCAGGAATGCCCTGTTGGGTTGGTGTGGAAGAGAAAGAAGGAATACCTTGTTCGTAGACAATGGTGAAGCTAGCGGTACGATGATCTGAGTGCTACACCTGTAAGGATCAAGATAGTGTCGGTGTAAATGAGATGTCAAACACTGAAATTTTGATTTTTCCCTGGTGCCAAGGCAATTGGGTGTGTCCTATTGCTAATTCCCAACTTCTGCTGGTGTCTCCTCCTGGAGATTATGGGTGGATGGGCCAACCAAATTCGATGCAATACCTGGAGGTTAATTAGATACTACAGAGAGCTGTGGGCCTCCAAAAAAACATTTGTCCATTTTTGTGTTTGCAAGATTAGCTTGGGTGTTATGTGCTATGAGGAACCAGATAACAATGCAATCATGTTTTCCTAATAGACCTGTTAAGATCTTAATACATTCTGTAGTAAGTATGTCAAATTTACATAAATGAAAGTTGATGCTGAAGAGGAGTGACCGGGAGCGGGTGGAACTTATCGTTGAGATGAAGTAGTGTTTTATAGTGATTAGTATTTTTCTGTGATGTACTCCTTTTACGGAGTAGTTTTCTCTGATTTGGTTGTATCGCACTCTGAAAAAGAGCGGTTGTGAATCAATGTTCTATATTTTGGATTTTGTTTTTTATAAAACCAGGGCATCTCGCAGGAACCACTCGGTGGAATGAATTATGATTGTAGTGAACAAAAAGGATAAATAAAAAACTCTGCATAACTTTTGCAGCTCTTTAACCTAGCTACATACGGAGTACTTATCTTGTCCAAAATTGTGGATTAAACAAATTCGTCATTTCTCGCTTTCTCTGGTGATATAATATTTTTCCCGGATATGTTAGCACAGATATTAGGAGCTGTTTGGATCTCTTTATTTCGGAGAAATTGAAATATACATAATGAGTTAGATTAT
>BCLH01001394.1:35287-46474 GCA_001602315.1 Zoysia pacifica | reverse complement strand
GTGGCAGCACCATGCAAAAATTTCTAGTTTTATTTTAAATTATGTCACTTAGATTCATCCGCACGGAAAAAACTTTATAATGTGTTACACTAGAATTGTTTAATTTTTTCATATTATTAGTTAAAGTACAAATTGATTTTGACTAAACCTAAAATTGCTTATATTTTAGGACAGAGGGACTAGCAACTTTGCTATGCTTAAGTACATGGAAACACCTTTTAGACCAGAACAGATGGCGTACTAGTTAATTAACAACTCCTATAAACTTTGACTAGTCAAATTAAACAAGTGCTTTGACTGGTAAGGTTAAACAAGTGCCACAGCGTCAAAAAAAAAAAAAAGGTAAAGGCAACCATGAAGAGGAACTGCAACCTCGTGTTGTCAAAATTCTGTACAACATTTCAGCGTACCTTAGTCTTACAAACTTGGCTGTGGGCTATCAAGATTGAAAAATTCAAATGAATACATCACAAGAATGTTGAATACAATCGGTAGCGCTTCTATTCAACATCGTCGTCACTTGTTTGTGACAAATCAGAATCTTCGATTCTTCACCAAACACTGCTTCATCGATCCCATCATCCTCTTTGTCAGACTGGACACCACCAGCATCTTGTATCTCCCCTGATGGCAGCTCAGATGCGTTCTTCTTGTCAATCTGATAAAATGAAAAATCAACACAGCCGTTCAGTCATGAACTTGCTCGATCTGCTGTTTCTGGATTATTTTTTAATGTCAAGAATAGCTGAAAACCTGAGACACTATCAGCTGAAGCCTGCCAGGAAGCTCAAGTAAATCTTCAGTTGCTGAGTACCATTCGACACAGATCTGCAAACGGAGGAATTATTAGTATTTACTTCTGCTTATGTTACACTTGAAGAATGTTTATAGGTTCATATATATAAGCCCAACTTGACATCAAACAAAATGTGATTGCTTTGACAAGATTAAGAGCCCAATGTCACGTTCATCAGAAACCTAATAATTGCAACATGACATTGCCGGCCTTGGGCCCTCGTCTGATCGCTGATTCTACGTCCAGCCCGTAAAAGCCGTGGAGACGGGTGATGATTCGGCGCTGCTGCTTGCTTCCCTTCTTTTTCGTGCTCGCGCTGTCCCGGCTCGGCGCACGCGAGTTCGGCACATCTGGCGGCCGATCGGGGCACGGAAAGGATCGGTTCGCTCACTCGGAAAGATCTGAGTCTGTTAGCGAGTGCATTTTTTTAAGCGAGACGATTGGATCCACCGATCCATCCGATTCCACCGGCGCGTTTCTTTTCTGCCCGGTGTTCATGGCTCCATGTCCTGGTGCCGCGGCATCATGGTCCACCAAGTGGCCGGCCGTGCGAAGGAAGACTCCGTAATCAAATGCAGGTTTGGGTCGAGCCTGTGACGCCTGCTGGTTCCTGGACGGCGCTGCCCTCACCGTTGACGGCGACCGGGCACTGGACGCACATTTCCTCTAGGATTACTGTAACATAATCGCCGCTAAGGCGCTAACCGAGCATGTCAGTGGGAATCTTCTTCACGGAAGTACTAGTACAGTAATACAGCACTAGCTCATCCATCCCGACCTTGGCAGATCGGATCTCCATCGCAAAGATTTTAAATTAATTGTCATTTTAGATTTGACAAAAAAAAATTAAAAAGATGTAAAAATGTGAGACATGCTGAAAACGAGATGAAAAAAGATAAATATAGAAATATATTAAAAATAAAAAAATATGTATTAGAAAGCGAAGATATCAAATAAATTGAGAAAATTTAAATAAATTAGGATGAAAGTAATTCTGCGGCAGGGCAGCGTTGGTGCCGGAACCCGGAAACCTCTCCCTGCATTGCATCTGCGAGGAGTTGCCAAAAAATGCCCCGGTGATCACATTCACATGCACGTTCCAAGCGGGACCGCGGTAGAAATGGAACGCCCTCGCCTCCCAGATTTGGTGCCAAATTAACGGGAAACCGGAAGCTTCTACTAATAACCACGCTAGGTGCGAGAGACGTGATGGATGCCCCTTACCGGACGCCATACAAAATTCGCTGCTCACAACTACTGCATCGTCTTATAAAAAAATTATTTTTTGACTTTTAAAAACTATGTTTAATCATTTATTTTATTCAATTTTTTTAAATATAAAATAAATAAGTTATACTTATAATATTTTTAATGATAAAAAAATTCACAATTAAATAAATTATATTTTTATAAATTTTTTAAATAAAATAAATAGTCAAATTTAAAGTTTAAAAATAAAAAATTGATCTTTTTACGAGACAGAGAGAATACTACCATATAGTGACGTACTGTATTGAAAAAGGTATAAATAACTGAACCTTGGAGCGGAGCTTAACTTTTGGCTGACACTAGCAAAAATCCTAAAAGCGTAGTTTAAGTGAACCTGGTGGCCTATTCTTAATTGGATGGCGTTGTCGTCGCCATCACAGTAATCGCAATCAAGGAGCAGTGGAATGCCTCACGACCGACAAGCCCATCTCGATCGTTACCGACAGAAACGCTCTTCATTTTCCTGACGTGTGGGACCAGCAAGGTAAGAGACCCACTAAACAGAGGAAGGAGATGGCCATGAGGGTGAAGGGCACGCAAATGGATTTTTTTTTTATGGTCTAGGAAAAGACTTTTGACCTAAAGAGCCGAAGTCCGTCTAATAAAAAGTCAAACAAGTCATCATATATGACAGATACATAAAAAGATACAAGAAAAAAGAAAAAAACAACATCACCAACACACATAAACAACAACAATGACTTGCACAAAATACATTAAACATTGACTATAAAATGCTAAACATCAACAAAAGCCACCATTGAATGAAGCCGCTCAATAACTTTCAAACCATGCAAATGGATTTTTAAACGTTGGAAAAAGTCACCGCGTCATGTGCAGGCTGCAATCGCGACGTCGCCGGGCGGGGCGCCTGGTTACAGCTCCCCGCCACCGAGCGCGCAGCGACGAGTTAGCAGCGATGGCCACGCGCTCGGCCGGTTTTGACGGCACGGGCAATCGGGTGTCCGCTTCTCCGAACCCCGCGGGTATCCATCACGGCAAAAGCATCTCCGTGGTTTTTCTTTTTTTGGGTTCTCCTGTAACTTGGCGATTGGTTTATCAGGACACAAACGTCGTCGTTTTCAACTTCAGTCTCTTTCAATTACGCTGCACATACAGAAATACATTACTGGGAGGACGATGATCCGAACTGGATGCAACAGTGAGATCAACTTGGGAATTTTTTTGATTGGTACAATTTTTTTTCTATAAAATTAAACTAATTTCTATCTAAAATAATTATATGAGATTTCTGTAAAATATTTATGTTTTAAACCGAACAACCTAACACTGATGTCACACAATTCAGGCCTCTTTGAAACGAAGAAATGAAAAACATAGGAATAAAAAAAAACACGGAAATATAATAAGATTGCACGTGCGAATCAGAGTAATGAAAAATATAGAAAAATCTTCAAAGTTATTTGGATGAGCATAAGAAAAATATAAAAAAAATTAAAGGTGAAGAATGAATTAGTAGTGTATTTTACTTAATTCATCTTTAATTTGAAAAAAATTAGTTTTATTTATATAGTATTGCGGCAAGAGACCACGAATGCAATGAGCGGCGAGGGAGGCATCACTCGGCAACACGCGGTGGCGACGGAAGGGTGGCTTGATTACGCGTATCTGTTACTGGGTTTTCCTTAAGCACTAGGAGTTTGCATTACCAGTTGCATAATTTGCTTCGTTCCAACGCACAGGGGAAAAAAATGAGGTTTGAGTGGATGTTTTGAGCTTTATTTGAAGCGCAAGAATTTCATAGAAATTTTATAAAAATTTAAAAAAATTAATTTAATTTCACAGAAAAAACACAGAAAAAAGAGTAATTCCTCCGTTCCAAATAGAGCTTTAAAACTTTCAAAATTCAGCCTCTTTTGGAACGCAGAATTTTCGTAGGAATTTTATAAAAATTTTATAAGAATCAGTTGAATTTAAAAAAAAACGCAGGAAACAAAAAATTTTCTGTGTTTCAAAGGAGTCTGAAATCACTTCCTAGAGAAATTTTCCTTCACTTTTTCTATGCTCAATTTCTACATTCCAAAGGGTACTACAGTGCTAAATCCTATGGAAATGAAATTCCTATGTTTTACTCTGAAAATCTTTTGATCCAAAGGAGGCCTCATAAGGAAATTTCAAAATCTCGTGGTACAGCCAAGACCCGACAACCATTATCATAATCAACCCGCGAACCCGGTCCCCGCTCCCCCCACCCCACCGCCACGACGGAAAGGAGGATTAACCGGCCAAACTAACCACCACCCTCCGCAACGTTCTCAACCCCGGACCCGCCTGGCATAGACCCATGCGTGAATCCGAACCAGCGGGCACAGCGGCAATCAACCCCCTAATTAGCTGACGTGACCGGCGAGAGCTGAGGCGGGTGACAGGGTAAAATGCGTAGAAGCATCCATCGCATCGCATCCCGTGTCCGCGTCGCCGCTCGCCGCTCGACCCCATTCCCTTCCATCGCCAGTGCCACAGCGCCTAGCCTTCTTCCTCTCCGTCTTCCCCCCCTCCCCCCTCCTACCCCCGCGTCGGCGAACGGCGTCGATTCGATTTCGATTCCCTCTCCTGGGTGGCCTCGCATCGCAGAACTCCCCGTCGGTCGCGCGACCCAGACAGCCGCCCGCAATCTGCTGCCCGAGGAGGAGGCAACGTGCGCGCGGACTCTCACTCACTCTCCGCCACCACCACCGTCCCCGTCCCCGCCCGCCTTTTTAATTCGCTTTCCCCTTCCCAGCTTCAAAACCTCCTCCGACCCCTCCGCCTCGGCCCCGTCGCGTTCTCCACTCCCAACCCCCACCGCAGGTCCGCACTCCGCAGCCGCAGCATTGCTCGCCGCCGTCCGGGTTGCGGGCGCGCGTTGCCGCCTCGCGTTCTGTTGTTGTGGTTGCGCAGGGTTTGGTAACTTCGGTTTAGGGAGGGAGTAGGGAGGAGAGCGTTACTGTTGATCGGAGGTGGGACGAAATGTGGGCGGCGGAGCGGGTGCTGGGGGAGCGCCGGATGCGGCAGATCCAGCGGTTCGCGCGGAACGCCAAGCTCACCGTCGTCTGCCTGCTCCTCACCGTCGTCGTGCTCCGCGGCACCGTCGGCGCCGGCCGCTTCGGCACGCCGCAGCAGGACCTCATCGAGCTGCGCCAGCGCTTCGTCTCCCACCCGCACCGCGCGCTCGCCGAGCACCACGACGCCAGGTCCAGTTCCTCCGACGCCGCGACGGCCACCACCACCACCTCATCGTCATCGGCGGGCGACGAGCGGGACCCGCCGCCGAGGAAGCTCAGTGACCCGCCATACACGCTGGGTCCCAAGATCTCCGACTGGGACGAACAGCGCGCCGCCTGGCACCGCCGCCACCCGGAGACGCCGCCCTTCCTCAACGACGTCAAGCCCCGGGTGCTGCTCGTCACGGGGTCCTCGCCCAAGCCCTGCGAGAATCCAGTCGGCGACCACTACCTCATCAAGTCCATCAAGAACAAGATTGATTACTGCCGCATCCACAACATTGACATCTTCTACAACATGGCGCTGCTCGACTCTGAGATGGCCGGCTTCTGGGCCAAGCTCCCGCTCATCCGCTCCCTGCTCCTCGCGCACCCGGAGGTTGAGTTCCTATGGTGGATGGACTCGGACGCCATGTTCACAGACATGGTGTTCGAATTGCCATGGGAGCGCTACAGCACGTCAAACCTCATCTTGCATGGCTGGGATGACAGGGTCTATGACGAGAAGAATTGGATTGGGCTCAACACCGGCAGCTTCTTGCTGCGCAACTGCCAATGGTCGCTTGACATGCTCGACACCTGGGCGCCAATGGGGCCAAAGGGTCCTGTCCGTGTTGAGGCTGGCAAGGTGCTCACCAAGTACTTGAAGGATCGGCCTGTGTTCGAGGCTGACGATCAGTCC
This sequence comes from Zoysia pacifica, assembly GCA_001602315.1. Classification (NCBI taxonomy): domain Eukaryota; kingdom Viridiplantae; phylum Streptophyta; class Magnoliopsida; order Poales; family Poaceae; genus Zoysia; species Zoysia pacifica. The sequence continues at coordinate 40,503 of BCLH01001394.1, read as the reverse complement.
GCTATGGTGTACATCCTTGCCACACAGCGTGAGAAATGGGGTGACAAGGTGTACCTTGAGGATAAGTACTACCTCCATGGTTACTGGGGGATCTTGGTTGATCGGTATGAGGAGATGATTGAGAATTACAGGCCAGGGCTCGGCGATCATCGATGGCCACTTGTCACTCACTTCGTCGGATGCAAGCCGTGTGGGAAATCTGGACACTACTCAGTCAAGCGTTGCATCAAGCAGATGGACAGGGCATTCAATTTTGGCGATAACCAGATCTTGCAGATGTACGGGTTTACGCACAGGTCACTCGCCAGCAGAAGGGTTAAGAGGATCAGAAATGAGACCAGTAACCCATTAGAGATGAAAGATGAGCTTGGGTTGCTCCATCCTGCATTCAAGGCTGTGAAGACTACATAATTCCACTTGTTATTTTGTTTGTTCGTTCTGGATCCTCTTGGATCAAAACCTGAAGTATTCGTTTTGTAGAATGGGGTGGCATCGGGAGTTTGGATGGGGTCAGGTGGATGGATATGTATGTTGACGAGGTGTTAGAAGAATGATGCTATGTTTATTTGTTGGCGTAAGTTATGTGTTACATTTAGAAATGAAAGAACTCACATTATTGTCACCACAATACGTCTCTAGATTTTTTTTTTCTGTTTTTTATCTGATTGGCTGTATAGTTGTGAAATTCATTTTGTTACAAAAAAAAAAGTGTACACAGTACGTGTCCTGCAAGCTCCTGGAAGGAAGTATTCATGTGAGAACGGTGTCTTCAGCAAGGATATCGCTGCCCTTTGAGCCAATTATGTTGCTTGCTTCTGCTTTACTGCTTCAGTTTTGTCATACTATGTGCGTTCAAAATCCTCGAAAGGTACCGATGGCTGTAAGGTTCTTTCAGTTTTCAGTATACAGTTTTGACCTTGTGTCATCTTTTATCCTCTTCTGTTTACATCACTGAAGATGGCTTGATACTATGCGTCAATTTCACTGCAACTGTACGCTCTCGTTACATGCTCGATGCTTAAATGGTGGTGAGGGCATCTGAAACTCCTAAGGTTTGTGTATTTCTTCCTGTTTTTCATACTGTCAAATATTATGTTTGACGCTCCATGTAATCTTTCTTTTTTTACCTAGATTGTTTTAAGCAACCTTTTCTGGCAGTGCTGTGCAAGCCTGCTTCTATTAATTCTGGTAAGAGAAGATGTCCTAAACTTGTTTTGGACACAAGGGTCCAGTACCGAGTTGGGCTAGCTTGATGGTTAGGAGTATTTTGGTCAGGGGAATTACTACAATTGCTTTGTGTTCAGTTGGGAAAATACCGGAACAGGCCTTCTATTTATGGACAAATGAGCAAGATCATGAATACCAGTTTCCTGTGCAAAAGAGTACTATAAATTATGTTTTTTGTGTTACAATTGAATAATGACCTGGTATTTCCTAAATTTTACTCTGATAATTTCATCGGATGCTGTGCTCATTGAGAATCCGCCATTTTTTTTGTCGTGTTATGTGAACGCCAGTGATGAGAAAGATTTACAATATGATTTCTCAGCAGCCCGTGTCAGGTTCTAGTCGAAATACAGAACTGATCGTACGAAGTCAATGGTTCGCTCTTCTCCATGTTGAGGTAATTAGAGCTCATACTCCGATGAATCTCCTCTGTCGGTGGTCAACTGCCATAATTACTGGAGTAACAATATTATAATCATTATAATTACTAATCCGAGTTAGCACATGGTTAATGGCTATTTTTGTGTGTCTGCGCGTGTACTGTATCGTTCGGTGCGTCTCGGGAGATTTAGTATACATAAAAGCACAAGGACACAGAGAAATGAACATAGGCAAGATCTGTGATTCAATTATTCAGATGTCTCGGGATACAACAACAATGTTTGGAAAAAAAAAATAATTCCAATGGAGTAACACGGTACAAAATCCTACTACAAAAGGAACATGACTCAATTCTAGTATGACCAGCTCGCTCCACAGTGAGAGTACCATTCCAAACGCTGCTGTGTTCTTATTGGTAACGCCCTTCAAGACCATGCCTTGGCTGCGGCTATGCTCATTTGTACAGCTGCTTTAATCTTTTCGCAGCTTCAATAATGTTATCTCTGTGGCCAAACGCGCTGACCCTCACAAAGCCTTCACCGCCAGGTCCAAATCCACTGCCCGGAGTAGTAACAACATTCGCCTTCTCAAGAATCTCGGCAAACACATCCCATGAATTACGACCAGGGAAATGCACCCACACATAAGGAACATTCTTGCCACCATATACATTGAATCCAAGTGATGTAAATGGATCAACAATTATTTCAGTATTCTCCTTGTAAAAGCCAACAACATCATGCATAGCCTTGATGGGAATAAACAAGGGCTGGTTAGATATATGCCATTGCAAATTTTTCAAGTTTCAAAATATGCCACCGCTACGTCACTTGCGCGCGCGCGAGCCGGGGGGGGGGGGGGGGGGGGGGGGGGGGGGGGGGGGGGGGGGGGGGGGGGGGGGTAGGGGTTGCAAGTGGATGACATGTGGGCTAGGATGGCATATCTCAAATTCTGAAACAATGCAGGAGTTATTTGAACATTTCAAGACCTAATATAGTACTCCTACCTTTAGACCCTCTGGAGAGAAAGGCAAGCTAAACCACCAGCTTGAGAAATGTTTGAAGCTCCATTAAAGCTCGTGCAGACAATGCGGTTGAAATCCTTAGCAACTGGATGTCCATCCGAGAAAAGGAGTTCCTTAGGGACAACAGTCCAACCCAGGCGGACACCAGTGAACCCAGCATATTTTGAGAATGATGCTGTCTCAATAGCAACCTACACATAAGCAAACCATGGTGACAAAAAAAATGTGGTTTCGTTTACTACAAGGAAAATATATTGTATCACTTGTCATAGCACTGGCATTAAATGTGTCAGATAAAATGCAATAAGAGCATACAATATATAGAATTAAAATGTTGAAACACAGGATGTACCTCCTTTGCTCCAGGAATTTCAAAGATAGACTTTGGGCTGTCATCTGATATGTACATAGCATAAGCAGAATCATAGACTATGATTGACCCATTGTCCTTAGCGAACTTGACTAGGTTTGTTAGTTGGTCCCGAGATGCAGCAGCCCCAGTAGGATTGTTTGGTGAACAAAAGAAAATTATATCTGTCCGTGGGACAGTTGACAGATCAGGGAAAAAGCCATTTTCAGGAGTGAATCTCATATACTCAATGTTTCCATATTTCCGAACATCTTGCTGATATAAACCAGTTTGACCCATGATAACACTTGAATCAACATATGCCTGTCAAAGTAGAATACAAATTTCAATTTCCACCAAATAAGTTGTCAATATAATCGTTTAGCTGCAGGTAACAATATAACAACAATAACAAAAATGAAAACAAAGGAAACAAAACCATATCACAGTAACCATTAGACATGGTTCAAAACCATCGGTATGAACGAGAAAAGCAGATGAGCATCAAAATTGATTCAAGGATTCACTTACATGGTATGATGGGTCTTGGACTGCAATGGTCACATTAGATCCAAAAAGGACCTAAAACAGAAAAATATTAGCAAATTGTTTAAGTGAGCAGGAAAAGAGTTGGAGTCCTTTCATACCTGCAGATGAGAAATGTCACATTTTGCACCATCAGAGACAAATATGTCTGCATCTTCAATACCGAGGTCTGGATAGTAGTTTGCAGCAATTGCTGACCTAAGTTTCTGCATTTACAATCAAAATGCCATTTATAATGATGAAAATGAACTGACAAAATAATAGAGCAAAGACCAAACTAAATACATGGTTAGAAAATTTAAAGTTAAAAATCATGCACTCAAAACATGACATATATATATGCAAAAGTTTTGGATTGTTGGAAAAGAAAAGCGCTAAATCATCATGCTCATGTAACAGAATAGCACTTAAACTAAGGCAAACAGTGTGAAAGAAAAGAGTAGCTGCCAGAGAAAGTGTACCAGTCTCATGAAATTTTTTTTTAAAAAAAGACATGTATCATCCTCGAATATTATTGATAGATACTACCAATTTTACAACCATATTCCACAAAATAGTATAACAGCATACACTTAAAAAGCTAAAAAAAAAACAAGCAACAGTACCTTTTCACCTTGCTCAGCTCCATAGCCACTGTATCCACCAATTGTTGATAATGCGTGTGCTCTCTGCGTTTACACACAAACCAATCAGAACGACAGAACCATTAACAGGAAAAGATATTCTGCAACAAAATGTGTACATATATTTAAAATTTACTCCTACCATGATGTACAAGTAAAAACAACCAAGAACAAAAATGTTAAACAAAACAAATTAAGTAACATTAATTGCATTTATAGAAAAGTACTTTGGCAAAATTAGCTTTGGTAGTTTTTTTGTGAATTAGCACATAAATGTGAAATATGAACCAGTAGTTAGAACTAGTTGGACATACCTCAGCCATGGCATTCGTTATGATATCTGGAATGGGCTCAGGAGTGTCACCTATGTCAAGGCTTATAATCTTAGCATCAGGATACTTCAGCAAATGAGCTGCTCTTCTCCTGGCAATCTGACCATCATTAAAGGATTTGCACAATCAATCCAAATCTCAGGCAAGTGGCATTAATAATTAATAAACAAAAGTAAAGATGCCAAACGAGTACCTCAGGAAATAAATAGCCTGCTTGGAGCTTGGCCATGTTCGCATTGCGTTGGACCTTGGTCTTGTAAGCTTCACCACAGAAGAAGAAACTGTCAGGAAACCAAATCCGTGTCCCAGTTCCTAGAAAAGTCTGGACCAACTAGTAACACAACGCCAGCCAAAAACGAAGCCAACTACAATCACACGAAAACGCAAGCTACGAACTAGGTTGCACTATAGACGACACACATGTACCATTAAGTTGGAAGCCTTCTTTTTATTAATTTTTTATCAAGTGGGAAAAATGATTGGGTGTATAGTAGAGCCTCAATATAGTTTCGAGTGAGCAGAACAAAACAGAGAACGAAGCGTTAGAATGGCAGGTCGGTACATGTATCGGCAGCCGGTGGACTACTGACGCAGCGTACATGCGGGACGGCGGTGGCTGGCCCTCGACGTCCTGGAAGCGTCAGTGTCAGAGACAGACACGAGAGTTAGAGACAGAGGGGCAAGGCCCGGTTCGAGAGGGAAGCGCGGAGGCGGCGGAGCGAGTTACCTGACGG
>BCLH01001394.1:0-11801 GCA_001602315.1 Zoysia pacifica | reverse complement strand
GTTTAGCTAGGTTGTCGACGACGCACGACAAGAACGACAGGTAGGATTCCGTGGATAGGACACCCCACGAAACCATTGGGCTGGCAAGTCACAGGTTTGGAATTTCTTCTCCCGTCGCACTCGCGCTTTCCCCACTTCTGCGCACCGTCCCTGTCAATGGCACGTCATGGTGTTCATCCTTGCCAAAAAAAAAAAAAAAAAACGGACGTCACGTTCAGAAATGTTTTCGAGACGCGAAGAGTAACTGATGCAGCAAGGGTAACCGGTTCCGCTCATATGCCGCGGGCAGTGATCTGGAACCTGGTTTCGGATCCCTTGGTAACCAGGAAACCGTGCCGGAATAGGAATTGCTTTTGTCCAAACGTAGCAAAGTTCAGGTTCCTATCGTACATCCTGTTAGTCGGATAAGGAAAATTTCGGGCAAACGACCTCTGCTCGGCCGCACCGATTCCGATCGTTCTTCACTCCCCAGACTCGGTGGTGTGGCCCGTGGTCGTCGCGCTCCCGCCCAAGGCTCATCGTCTCTACCTATCTGATTGCCCTTTTCTATTGCCTCCGCCGTGCGCCGTGGAACGCAGCTGACACCGTACCTCATCTGTCCACGCGATCCACACGTACAGAATCAAGTGTATCGTATCGTCCATGATACACGGCAGGACGGCAGCCGTAATGAAACATGTGCGTCAAATGCAACCTTCGAGGGTAGCACCTGCATTTTTTTTTAAAGGAGGCTCTACTGTTAGTCGCCTGAAAGTGGCTCGAATCCAACACGCCAGATAACAATAATGAAATTTAAGAACTTGCGTGGAATCAATGCAAATTTGCTGGGCTAGCTTGCAGCGTCCTTTCACGGTAGAACAGTACAGGCTGCGCTCCTTATTTGCCGTGAAATCAACCATGCACGGAAGACGCTCACAGGACGGCGAGCCGTCCCTCTAATACGCAATAGTCATCAAATAAACCCCGTGCACCATGCTCACATCTCGTGTAGTAGAGTACCAAAAAGCATAAAGAGCTTTAGTAGAGTAGGACTCCCTCCGTTGTTCATTTTAGATTTTCAAATTTTTTCTTTTAACTATTTGTTTTATTAAAAAAATTTTAAAATATTTATTTTATTGTGAATTGATTTATTATTAAAAGTATTTTAACTTTGACTTGTTTATTTTTATATTTTTAATTTTTTTAATAAAACAAATGGTTAAACATCTATTTTTAAAAGTCAAAAACAATATTTATTTTGAAACAGAAAAAGTACTCTTTAAGTAAGCATACGCAAGAAATTAGGTGTTTGTCATTGTCATTATAATGAGACTATACGACTTCTTTGATCGTTACGGAGCTATTACATCACCAGACTGCACCTAGGGCTCACATTTCTTCCAAAACAATATCCGAATCCAGGTTTATTTTATCTGCAATAATTGGGGAAGATTGGTCCGGTCGTCGGGGGGTTCGTCCAGCAGCCGACGGCGGACGGACCAAGCCAAAGCTCTGAAACACCACCTATGCAGATAATGTCGCTGCAGAGTGCAGGCCTGCTAAACAACGCTACTGTATCCGCGTGCGTGAATCTTGTGCGAGACGCGCTGACTTACATGTTTGAGGCCTGCATGCGAAGTTGGACGTTTGTACCACCACCGCGCATGGGCACATCTTTGGTACTTCGAAGAGCTTTGAATCAGTCTCGACGCACGGCTCTTTTCCCGGTGGTGTTTGAATATATGAAAATAAAAAATAGGATAGAGATTGAAAATTGAATGGATGATTGAGATTTAATGAGATAAATGAATGAAAGGTCAAAATTTTCTATTTTTATTTCCTTTTCTCAATCCTCTCTGCATTTCTAATTCCCAAACGCCACATGAATTTTTCTAAAAGACAAGGAAAGTTGTCAAAGAGAAGGATTTCGCCGTACCTTATTACAAAATCAGGTACCACTAGTAAAATTCTTCTACTGTTAGGGGTTGACGAGTGCTCTGTGCATTGAATTAACAGAGAACCGTTCATTTAGGGCGCAAGGATCTGCCAACAAAGATGTCTTGTTAAATCGTTTGCATTTCGGTGCTTTTCGAGACGAGAAAACCCACCGAGGCATGGACAGCAGCCAGTTGCACTCGCAGGCCGTCAACGTCAAGCATCCTGAGACTGGTGCAACCCCAATCAGCCCGGAGATACGGGCTCCTAGTTCCTAGCAGGCTGGGCCGTCAACCCATTGAGCGGGCCGCAACCACGAAGTTCCATTTGCTGCCTCGCATCCTGCCCGTGCACCACCGTCCGCACCGGTGCTTGACGAATTTCCGCGCATCTGCGTACCAATTTCTCACAGCCAATCTGCCAAAAAAAAAAAAATCTCACCCCGACTGGGCTCCCGTAATCCAACTTTTTTCCAAGTAGGACCTAGTTTTTCCTCCGCGACGCACGGGGTAGTAGCAATGCACCAAGAAAACGGGCTCGGTGACGACTGACACATGCCGATCCAATGCGTCGAGCGGGAGACTGACTCATCAGGGTCCTCAGGGAGCAAACAAAACAGGAGTCCGTCCACGCGTAAAATATGCGTGTTCCACGTCTTTTCTCATCTTCTTCGCAGAAGCACTATTTCCCTCCGCGGTTTTTTTCCCTGCCCCTTTCTGCAGGCTGCAGTCTGCAGAGGGTCGATACGAAGAAACGAAATTTAGTTAGACAGATACTCCCTGCCATTCGCGAAAGCCAGATTGAACCTGACAAAAACCAAATGAAACGACAGGGGTTTCAAATGTTCCCAAGACGGGCAGTATATGGCATCTTCGCTTTACAGGAAATAGTGCAGCTTAGTACCGATCAACGTTGGAGCATGAAAACGCCGAATGCCGCACGTCATCATGGTCTCGTCACGGTTCGCCTTTGAAGATGGATCTGGCGATGGACAGTCTCGGCTGTTGTTTACTGCACGCATGGACCTCCGGTTCGTCATAGGCTTTCCGCGCTTCCATCTGTCTCGGTCATCATCCATCCCCACCAATTAGAGGCATGTCAGACATCCAAAATTTGCATTTTAAAAAGATAAAAGTTCTGATTTTTCGAACCAAATACTTTGGTTTGATAAAAAATATCAAAATCTTGTCGGATAATAATTATTTTATAAAAATTGTTTTCTAACATGTTTTCCAGAACGTAGAAAATATTTTTGAAGGATTTGACTAAATTCTACTAAAGAATGAAAGAATTGCTTAAAAAGGCGTGAAGATGAAGTCAAATCCATGTTTTAAATGCTCCATGACGTTAACCCTCACCAAAACGATCGAAACGGATATATGAATCGTCTAATTTAAAGACCGGACAAAAATATTATAGATTTAACAAAAAAACATCCGAGTCGTCACCAGAGTGTCCGACAAAGTGTCGTAGTATTCGGTACTAAAGTATCTGATACAGTATCAGAGTGTAAGATAAGCCCTCTCTGAACGCGAGATTTTGCCCACCAAAGTCTCCGGTAATGTGACAGAATGTCCGGTATTCGAAGTCTGTTTTTGTTAGTTTTTACACTAAATCGAAACTAATTTGTTTTCTAATCAAAGAGATCAGTGCCTCCACGAGGTAAGACCATATCACCTCTATATAAAGTGGGCTAAGGTCGATTGAGGATGTAAGCTAATCGATTCTACTAATTGTTCATTTACTTTTTACCTCTTCAAATCCTAATTCTCTTCCAAACTCTCTATGATGTTCATACACCGGTCTCCACGGTCATATATAACATCCTAGGGCGTGCCAGCCGACTTAAGACACGTCCGGCGACGTTCACGCCCAAACAGGGTTCTTTTCGGGCGGGAGATTTGACGGTCTTTGCTTGTTTACTTATAAACTAATAGTTCTTCGTTAAAAAAGCACGTTGTCTATCACTTTGCAGGTTTACCCGTAAAACTAGCCGTCTTTCAAAGCGAAATCGTGATACCTACATATTCACGAACCGATCGGAGGTAACCTTATCGATCTGGTTCATTGCGACCCGCACGATCTAGTGCTCTCGGTGCGTTGATTTAGATCTTTTCGATGTCAACACATTTTTTTGCGACTCTGCTGGGGACAATTATTCGATTTTTATCATAGTAATCGAATTTTTCTAACCTAGCTTTTTCTCTAATTAATCCATCTTTGTGATCCGTCATCACCATCGCGTCTGGCCTCTTTGAGCCGATTGCATCTATTTGCGGTTGTTCTTATTCTTGTTGCAGATTTTAATCATGAGAGCCAAGAATGAGAGCCAAGAATAAAGAAGAAGAAATCAAGACTAACTTGTTGTTGCGGTTTGATCAACTCGAATAGAGGCAAATACATGTCAAGTTATCCATACCACTACGATTAACCCGAGGTAAAATTTGCAATTGAGATGTCAATTCTTAATAGTTTTGCAAATGCTACATATTCCTATATTGATGTTGCTAGATATAATGATGGACATGGTGCATCATTTAACCATTATTCAAGTATGGATCCTAGTCATGCATCACTCTTGTTTCATAATGCATTTGCTCCAAATTTTAGTGATACTAGTAACACCCAATATGCATATAATTATACATCGGTAATAGAGCTGTCTCATATGCCGATGGACGTTCATCAAAGTCATGCCAACTTGACGAGTTCGATCAACTTTTATAAAACAACACATACTAAAAGTTTCATAAATACCTAATATGGTGTTTTTTTAATGTATCGGCAACAATTGCACCATCTATGATATCTTCATATAATGTGTCGATATATGACACATATGACCATACTAGTTCATATCTTTCATCTAATTGTTCTCAAGTGCTATATGATGCCTCGCATATTACTAAAGTGGAGGTTACACCTGCAAATTCAGCATTGTACTCAAATCTTAATGGTCATAATTCGGCTCCTCATGCAATTAAAAATTGTAGCCGAATTAATAAAAATTTAGCGAGCATCCACATACCTTCACGTGCTACGCTTGCATATACTCCGCCTACTAATTCGGCTTTAAGTGCAAATAATGATCATGGTCGAATGGGTGAAAACTCAACAATGGCTCCTATGTTTCCTCAAGATGCTTTTTTAAGTATAGAGAAAAAAATAGATGCGGTTGTTTCAAAATATCTCGCAAGAATCAAAAACCGTTTTGATAAAAAGCCGATTGTTAATGAATTGTTAGCTACAAGTGAGATTGAGGCTACACATGAGGATATCAAATGTAAAAAGGTATATTTAATTTTTCTAAAGAGGTCATATGTTTGTCAAGTGATTATTCCATTATTCATCGACCTCAACCTATAACCGAACAAAGTTCGGTTAACAAAGAGCATCAACGAGAGCATGGAGACAGAGACGAAAAAAAGATGAAAGCGTTGCCATACCACAGTTTGATTCATATCAAGGTTCCACGTCTCTCCAACACATTTGATAAGGTATGCTTTACAAGTACTTTGCTTAATACATACATTAGTACTGCCATAAAAAATAATGTTAAGAGATCGATTGAGTAGGGTAATTTACTTGCTAGCAACAAACAGTCTTCACATAGTTTTGATTCATGCATTATAAAAATTAGAAAGGCTGATAACAGTAACGTTTTAGCATTCAAAGTTTCAACCTCATCATTGCCTAAGTTGTTATCCAAATGGTTTACTTGTGATCATTCAGGTTTTAAAAGAACAAAATCAAGATTAACCGATATTGCAAAAACCGATGCTAGTGTAGTAAAAGATTCTAAAGCATCCGATAAAAGCGACATAAGTAAATGCGTAGCCAAATGTATAGATGAGAAATCTGAACCATTCGTTTGCTTAGTCTTAAAGCCGTCTTCTCAAAAGAATTGGCTAAAGAAGACAAAATAAACTTTTGATTTGACTTTGTATGATAATCTATTTGATAACTTGCTTGAGAATAATTTTATTAGGATCATAGATCATAAAGTTATTTCATCACCGCAAGATGTAGGAAAACGAGCATATTGCAAGTAGCATAATTCTTTTGAGCATAGTAATAAAGATTGTAATATGTTCTGTCAAAAAATTCACTCGACCATTGATGGAGGACGATTGGCTTTTGGAGAAATACATAAAGATGACCAATTGGCCTCAATTGGTCTCGATAGCCAAAGCTCGTCAAATCAGCCACAGGCCAGTTCATCTAAAAACAACGAGTTGACTTTTAGTAAAAATAAGTTAGCGCCCTCCGATAGAGATACTGCAGTTGCCAATGAGATTCATGATGATATTATTAAATGTCATGATTTTACTAAGATTGTAAAAGATCCATCGTGCACTGGAGGGCAACATAAAGTTTTTGAGCTTGCTCATGGGAAATTGATCTCAAATCTGTCAAATTCAGCAAAATAAAAAAAAATCAGAGTCTCAAGTTCATTTTGGTTCTCGCAAAGTCAACAAAAAGAAAATAAATCTGGTAACCAATTTGGAGAAGGTTAACGGAGATAGATTTCATGACCAAAGCAGGGATAGAAAGCCAAAGCTTACTTTCGAAGAACTTTTGGCTAAATATATAGAAAAGATAGATGCAAAGAATGATCATAAACCAAAAAGCCCAAAGCCATCAAGAGTGCCTCCACAATACAAATATGATGATTCAAATCGACAAAGAAAGAGAATTTATTCAGAGGATTCATATTCTTCTTTTACGCCGATTGTACCACCTCTATGGATCTCACATTGTATTTTGTCATCCTTATATATCATAGGGGTGGTATAATCCAAAGATGCATTCTCAATTATATAATCAACACGATGACACTATAAAAAAGCAAACCACCGGAAGACAACTATATTCGAAAAACCGTTTCGATAAAAAGAATCGGTCAATGGCTCAAGAGAAGAGAAAGATGGTTCAATAAGTCTATCGTGTCAAAAGAGACAGTCGTAAGGACAAAAGTTCATATGTGAGTCCAAGTGAAGAAAAGTCAATTCGTGCTTTGAAAACTTCGGCTATTAATGACAAAAAGTTGAAGCAACCAAGCGTTGATATTCTTGATGCTAAATCTGAACCCAAAAAGTTAAAGGCGTCTAAAAGCAAATTACAGTTGCTAATTCCTAAGACAAAGGCGCAACCGCGAGGTCCACTCGGTTTCTCAAATTGGCAAACAAATAAATTGCAAAACTTAGCGCGGAAGAATTGAAGAAGAAGGACATGGCATAGATTTTCAAAGAAAGGTTGCAAAAACATGACAATAGTGAGTCAAGTGATGGACACAAGAAAGATAGTGGAAAATAAGAAAACTAAGAAGCCATTAAGGTATGTACCCAATCATCAAAACTATTGGTCATTGCTTCATCATAATTCATTGTCTATGTCACAAATGCGTATGTATTAGAGTCATCCTCATGCTATTTGTTCTCATCCTTCTTGGTTTATTTACTTTAATCTTTGGGCACCCAAATACTATGCATACCATGAATGGCTATTTTCAATGGTCATACCATTACATGAATTGCTTTGGGTGCAAAGACCGAAATGACTACATGTATAGCACTTGTATTCGTTCTTAGAGTTTATTTCGGTTGTATAAGTCATATAAAAGATGTATCATTGTACTCACATCAGTAAATCTCTAGATGCTAAGTCTTATAATCATGAATTCAGCATTGTTAGGCATTTATACAGCAAATGATTGTTTCTATGTATTTGGAATGGCAAGTATCCGGTTACAATATCAATAGAATTTAATTGTAATGACCAATACTTGGAGTTACCGATGTTGAGATAATTTGGCTATCGTTGTTCTAATGACTTGGTAAAGCCGAATTAGAGTATTGGAGAATTTTTTTAGTCATTGCCCATGTGTTTCTTTCCTAATATTTCAGGGTAAGTTTAAAGTTCGGCATATAAGCATTTTTATGAACTATTAAGTTCTATTACCGAACATTGAAGAATTTGATGAGAGTGTTTAAATGCAGTATGATATAGTTTTGACATAGGTAGAAGAGCATGAGACTTCTGTAGCCGATGAGTTGTAACCAACCATCGTTGAGCTATTAATAACTTCGATACTCGAAGGGCAAAAGCCGCTAAGTGAAATATAGGGAAAAAGATGCTACAATAAAAATATTTGTCGTGCTTATCAAATATGTAGAGAAATGCTTAGTTTCATTCGGCCAAGAATATGAATGTTATCTTATGAGAAAACAAGACCAATGGATGACTTGGTTATCACTTTGAGCAAAATCTGCAGCTACCGGAGTGTCCGGTATAATGCCAGAGTGTCCGATAAGCCCTCTCTAGTTTAGGGCATTTTGCTCACCGAACTATCCGGCGTGGTGATCGAACTGTCCGGCAAGCCCTCTCAGGTTCAGGTACTTTGTACATCGGACTGTCCAGTGTAGGATCGGAATGTCCGATGACCGAAGTGTCCGACCAGCCCTTTCGCGTTTGGGGCATTTTGCTCATCGGACTATCCAGCACGGTGATCGGACTATCTGGCAAACCATCTCGGGTTCAGATGCTTTGTATGCCGGACTGTCCGGTGCAGGACTGAAATGTGACTAGAGTATCTGGTATAATGCCAGAGTATCTGGCAAACCCTCTCAGGTTCAGATGCTTTGCACATCGAATTGTCCGGAGCTTGACCGCAATGTCCAGTGACTAGAGTGTCCAGTGATTTGCCGAACTATCCGGCAAGTCCTCTCGGGTTTGCGTGTTTTGCGCGCCAGACCATTCGGTGTCATGCCAGACTATAGATTGAGCTTCAATATTCAAAAGCCGAAATGTTTACTTAATACGATCTAACGTATTATTTCAATTGACAGAATAATATTTCAGATACTTTTATTGGTTTTTGTTTGATATATCGGTTCTAGATAATTGATATTGTGTTTATCGTCATACTTGAGCAATTTTGAATAGCAAGAATATTTTTTAGCACGCTAGCATTACTTTAAAAACAGGGGAGCATATGTTAACATCTAAAATTTGCATCTTAGGAAGATCGATAGTTCTGGTTTCTCAAACAGAACGCTCCAGTCTGATAGACCGAATATGGTAAAAAATATCGAAATCCCGTCCTATAATGATTATTTTGCAAGAATTGTTTTTCAATATATTTTTCAGGATGTGAAAGATATTTTTAAAGAATTTGGCTAAATTTTACAAAATATAGAAAAAAGTGCTTAAAAGGACATGAATATGAAGTCAAATCCATGATTTGAATGCTCCATAACGTAGCCCTCGCCGAGACGATTGAAACATATATATGGATCGCCTAATTTGAAGACCGAACGAGAAAATTACGAACTTAACAAAAATGTCCGAGTCGTCACCAGAGTGTCCGGTAAGCCCTCTCTGGACGCGGGATTTTGCCTAGCAGAGTCTCTGACAATGTGCCGAAGTGTTCGATACTCGAAGTCTGTTTTTGTTAGTTTTTACACCAAATCAAAGCTAATTTGTTTTTTAATGAAGAAGATCCGTGGCTGTATAGAGTAAGACCATCTCACCTCTTTATAAAGAGATCTAATACTGAATGAGAACGTAACCCAATAAATTTTATTAATTATTTTTTTATTTTTTACCTCTTCAAACTCTAATCCTCTTCTAAATCCTCTGTGCTGTTCATTCACCAGTCACCTCGGCCATAGATGACGTGTTAGGGCCTGTCGTCCGACTTAGAGCATGTTCGGCGATGTTCACGCTAGACGGGATTTCTCTCAGACAGAAGATTTGACAGCTTTTGTTAGTTTGCTCGTAAACTAGTCATTCTTTGCGCGTTGTTCACCAGTTTACAAGTTTGGCTGTAAATCTAACTGCCTTTCACAATAAAATCGTGATAACTATATATTTACGAATTGATCAGAGATAACTTTATCAATTTAGTCTGTTGCGATCCACACAACTAGTGCCTTCAATGCGATGATCTTAGATATTTTTGACGTTCGACGCATATATTCTGCCGCTACTACGTTGTGATTTTCGGTTAGTAGCACATCAGTTTGCGTGCTCATTCATTCTCGTTCTGTCATGACGACGACGACGACCTAGTTTACTAGATAATGGATAAGTGCAAAACAATTCATTTGCTTTCAAATTTAAATACTGTACTGGAGTCTTGTTCATCGAAACAAACCCTGAGATCCTGACACCGTGTCCTCACTGTCTTGACCAGTCCAACTGTGCAACAGCGAGCAAGCAGCCTGAACAAGACGCGGAGTTGCGGCCGTACCGCTGCCTCGTCGATCTGTCTCGTTGTCCGCACTCCGCAACCGCCAACCCATCTCCGTCCGTCGTGATTCTACGTACCGCCGTTCTGTCTCTTGAGCCGGGCCGCATCATTCATCTCTGCCTCCATATAGGATTATACTACCCCTAGTAGGCTACTACTCCTTGATTCCCTTGTATCTTGCTCCATGGAGTAGTTTAGTGGCAGGCGCAGAGCATTAGAGCAAGCGGAGTGCCGACGCCGTGCCGGGCAGGCGGGCACATGCCCGGTCGCCATCCTCGGAGCCCTGTTTGTCGCTGGCCAGCCGGGCCTCGACGAAATCAGCGCGCGGCACAGCTGGTCTGGCGTGAGAACGCTAGACTCCTTGGAGGCCATACCCGTCTTTGTTTGCAGAAGATGGCACCGCGAAAAATTTCCCTATGCTCCTTCCCGGTTCTTTCGTTAGATCAGTATGAATACGTACGATCTTCTTTCTGAAAATATATGAATACACTTGTAATTTCTGATGAAGCAAAGATTTTCAAGAAGCAAGGGTCATGGTCTACGTTGTAGCTCCGTGCCAGCACCGGTCAATAGCAACTGTGCTGAAAAAGAAACAGAGATCCGGAGACTTGTTAGGCTTCGTATTCCGTAGCATGTTGGACAGTCGAGATCAGAGGACTTCGCGTGTCTGTATCTCTGGACATGTTGGGAGCAGTTTACCTTCCCGGGACTTGACCGGGGCGTCGCGTCGTTGCGTGCACGGGTGCGGCTGCTCGTGCGGCCTAACGCGTGCCTACCGCTCATTTTGTCCAAAAGGATTTCATCAGTTTGCTTGCTTTTCGGTAACGTAGCTGCAACGGGAATCGGTTCTTCGAGTTTTTATTTTATGCTCCTTTTTGTACTACTTAGAAGATCAGAAACCAAAAGTCACCGAATCTGCATTCTGAAGAGTTTGCTTACTTGGTCGTCGGGCACGGCGTGGGTTTACTTTCGGGGTTAGTGAATTAACGATTCTCCCCTTGTGAACCGCAAGGAGCCGCAACGAGCTGGTGAACAGGTTGTAATGTTGATGAACAAATTGTGTCGGACTTATTCAGCGCAACGAGATCCATCGCTGTACTGCACACATACTGTCGCCAACACAGGCCACGCGTGGACATGTCAGCAGAGCCGCTACTTCAGGGAAAGTCAAACTGTCAGTTGTACCCGAATTTTATCGGAGTGTAATAATACTTATCCTCTCTAATAAATGTTTATCTAAGTTTAGTCAAATTTGTCTTTGATCAATAATTTTTATAAATATAAATTATTTTTAATATTTAAAAAATAATATTGTGAAAATATTTTTTACAAAAAATTTAAATTTACAAATAATAAGTTTTTAAAGTTAATCAAATTTATAGAAATTGTTGATCAGAGTTAGATGGCACAAAATTTAACAAACACTTTTTTATTTTGAAAGGGACCGTACCATGCTACTGTTCTCAAAATATTTATGGTCTTTTACACGTACTTTTTGTCGTCAGTATCAGTGCTTCTTGTAGTAGCTTGGAGCCGCCGACATGGGGTTGACTGACTACTCAATCGAGTAAATGGAGTGCTCACGCTCTTGGCGTTGCATATGCGATATGCGGCAAGAGAGAGTAAAATCAGT
>BCLH01001393.1:52576-86713 GCA_001602315.1 Zoysia pacifica | reverse complement strand
TTACAACACAGCTCTGTTGAATAGGAAAATCAATTGCAAAAGACTTGTAGTATAGTACCTTATCTCCTCTTCATGGTGTTTCCTGTCCAAAGATAAAGCATCTAGGAAGTGAAGTATTACCTTGAACAACCTGTGTGACACAACAAAAGACATCTATTGGCAGAGAAGGGTTACTTTTGATCAATTTGAAGGTGGTGACAGCTGTATCGGATGTTGGGCTGCTGGTCAAAGTGCCTGCAGACGCTGGAGCACACGCCGGACAACAGTGGCGCAGGTTGGGTCGGTCAGGAAAAAAAATTCTCTGTCCAATTATCAAGTTTTGAATTAGCCTACAATGGCTCTGCTTGTTCTTGAGGCATCATTTGATCAGGGTAACGATGTGAACGCACTGAGAGCACTATGTTGTGTGGGTCGCAATGGACCAGATCGGCGAGGTCGCCTTCGATCGGTTCAGAAAGAGGTAAGTATCACGATTTTGCTGTGAAAGATGGCTAGGTTTACTGGCAAACTTGTAAAGTGATAGACAACGCGCTTTTGTGGCGAAGAACGACTAGTTTACGAGCAAACTAGCAAAGATCATCGAATCTCTTGTCTGAAAGGGACCTCGTCTGGGCGTGAGTCGCCGGACGTGCCCTAGGTCGATCGGTCGGCTTTAAGACGTCATCTATAGCCATGAATACCGGTGGATGAACAACATAAGGGTTTAGAAGAGGATTAGGATTTAAAAAGGTAAAAAGTAAATAGGCAATTGATAGAATCGATTGGGTTACATACTCAATCGGACTTAAGTCTCTTTATACAGAGGTGAGGTGGTCTTACCCCGTAGAGTCATTGATTTTTTTATTAAAAAACAAATTAGCTCCGATTTAGTGTAAAAATTACCAAAAACAGACTTCGAATACCAGACACTCCAACATATTGTTGAAGACTTCGGTGGACAAAATCTCACATCTAGAGAGGGCTTATCGGACACTCCGGTACTGTATCGGACACTCCGATACCGGATACTTCGACACTTTGTCAGACACTCCGATAATGACTCGGACGTTTTTTTGTTAAATCCGTAATTTCTTCGTCCGGTCTGTAAATTAGGCAATCTATAAATTCGTTTTGATCGCCTCAACGAGAGCTACGTCATGGAGGATTCAAATTATGAATTTAGATTCATCTTCATGTCCTTTTATGCACTTTTTTTTCTTCTTTAGTAGAATTTAGCCAAGCTTTTGAAAATATCTTCTACGTCTTAAAAAACATGTTGAAAAATAAATCTTGCGAAATAATCATTATCGAACTAGATTTCGATATTTTCTACCGTATTCGATCTACTAAACTGAAGCGTTCAATTCGAAAAAACAGAACTTTCGGTCTTCTTAAGATGCAATTTTAGATGTCAACACGATGACCAATGTTTCAGTCTAAGGAATCAGAGATGAAGAAATTTTCTTTTATACAATCTTTTATAAAAAGAGATGCAATGTATCAATCTGTCTTCATGATTCATTATTCAACAATACAGTAATCCAATTGCATTAAACAAGCTACTTATAAATATGCTGTGTCTAAAATCCGAATATAGAAATTCAGTTGGGTTAAAACATTGAGGTTAGATGCCATGCAAGATACTTCAATAGAATTTCGGTTGGGCTAAGTCATTGAGCTTAGCTGCTGTCTAAGAGACAACGAAGAGAATCATGGGAGGCGAGCTTGGAGCTATACAGCTGGCCACCGTCATCCACGGCTGTAGAACGCATGGCCCAGGCACAGAGACGTTGCCTGACATGCGTGAGCGGAGAGGCCTTGTTGCCGGGAGAAGACGCAAGCGACCTCCTGTCGTCGGAAGCGAGAGCCGAGCAGCAGTCGAGCTACAGGGTCTCCGCGTGGCTCTCAGGTGAGAAGCCCGGCGAGGCAGGCACATGGCAGCACGAAGAAGCGCCGCTCGAGGCGTCCTTATTGAAGGCGCACAGCTGCTGCGCATCCTGGAAGGCAGGTGACGACGCAGCGATGTGGCGAAGACGATGGGGAATCGGAGATCCGTGGGGGGAGCGGCGGCGACAGAGGAAGGGTCTAGAGCTTTCTGCGGCAGACTCACTGGTTAATTGGACCGACAAGGTGACGAATCAGATGAAGTGCAGCGTCATTCGACGGTTGACACTGCTAATACTGACGTGGAGCGATCACAGCGCGAGAACCCGCGCTGATTTAGATAAATAAAGATTGTTTGTTGGGTCGATCCCATTATATTAAATTAAAAAGAGCACTGTAGCTGGAGTTTAGACCCATTTCAACTGTTCAATCGGAAACCAACAAAATTTGTTGCTACAATACCGAGCGGATGTTAAAACTCGCACCACAGTCTACTGTAGCAATTATAAGAAGTTTAACGGTGAAGTCAGATTGATGATCAGATACACAGTTTGAAGATAAAATAATTTTAATCTAGCTAATTAAGAAATCTCGTAAGTTGTGCAGCCATTGTATATTTGACATGTTGCTCTAGCCACATCGCAGGCAGGGGACGCTCGCCCCGACTTGACGTGTGCGTCGGTAATGTTGTTTTGTGCGCAACCAAATTTTTATTGTCTTTCGGTAATTCAAACATACCCTTGTTTCTCACATCGTCACCATCACCTTGGACGTGTGAACTGGAGTAAAAAAATTCAAAAGGAGCAATGTAGCTGGAATTTGGGCCAGAATTAGCCGTGCAAATGCTCTTCGCTTCCCTTTCTCGGTGGGCGCAGGTCTACTACCCACTGTTTAAGCAGTAAAATATGTCCGATGTTACAGTACTTTTGCATTAGTTACCCTACTTAACTGATGTAAGTACCTCTGTTTTAAAATATAAGCATTTTTAAGTTTAGATAAAATCAAATTCTTTTTAACTTTGATTAATAATATCTAAAAAATTATATAATTTTTAATATAAAAATATATTTTTTATGAAAATTTATTTAATGATGAATTAAAAAATATATAATTTTTATATGATAAAATATTATTCATTATACATTATTAATGGTTAAAGTGATAAAAATTTAAATTTGATTAAACTTAGAAATGTTTATATTTTGAAACAGAAGAGGTAGTTACTGTTCAAAAGGGTATTTTACAGTTTTTCTACTGTAGCATCAAATCTGATGCACCCATTTCTTATCCAACGGTTTAGATAAGTTTAAGTCAGTTGATCATTTTCCTTTCTCCGTGTTTCGCATCTTCCCTAGCCCGTGTTTTTTCCTTACAGCATCATGGAAATTTCTCCGTGTTTTTTTCTCCGTGTTTTTTTTTTGATGCAGTGGAAGCTCATGGAAATTTGAGTTTGCCTTGTTTATTTCAGTCATTTTTTTATTGTGATTCCTAAGAAAATGATTGATAATTAGACTATCATATACTTCCTCTGTGCCAATAAAAATTTATCTTAGCTTTTGTTGACAGACATTTTAATCAAAGATACGATTAAATTTAAAAACTTAGTATTTGTACTTTTAAATTTGTTAAAAAATACTTTTATTATATATATATATAATTTATAGTATTAAAATTATTTAAATTTAGCAAAATTATCGATCAAAGTTGTAATCAATTAAATCTAAAAATAAACTTCTATTGAAACAGAGAAAGCAGTTAGTGATGCAAATACATACACTTAATATGTAGGAGTAGTTGTGACTTGTGAGTTTATTTGGATGGAGTGAATTACTAAGTTTATTTAGGAGTTCTTTGAGTCGGGGCCAACCCACAAATTACAAAACATGCATTCACGATCTAGCTAAAAATAGGACAAGGATTGGTCTGGAAAAATCGGATTAAACCTTGTGAAAGGTGACGACAATATAACCTCGAAACATGGTGCTCTGTGCATGCAATCCACTCTTTTGATAACGACAGGGTGGCGGAGGAACCCTTCATAAATTCCTCAGTCATGAACCTGCAACTAACTCGACATTATTCAGTCGTTCACTTAAAAAAATCATTAAATAAGAGGAAATTCTTTATTTGTCATAAAATTTTTTACTTCTCCGTTATTCGTCATCGGAAATTTATTTTTCCCTTATTTCCCACTAACTTTAATTTTGCATCCCTTTTATACCATGATCACCTTTTGCTGCCAGCCAAAAATGCATTTTTAATTTGGATTTAAAAAATTATTAGACATATTACTTATACATTGCATGAATTTATATTTTTCATATGTTCATGATTAAAAAATTATAAATATTGATCTAAAATACTCTATTTTTTGAATGTAATTGATAGCATTGAGTATTTTAATCATAAGATACATTTTTTAATTATAAACATATGAAAAATATAAATTCTTGGTGTGAGGCCACCCATCAAGTTTCAAATCTTGGTGTGCATAAATTATGGAATTAAAAAAACCCACTCGCTGTGTTTTATTTACTCGATTGACTTCATCTGTGGTGGCGAGTCTTTATGTATGAGGTAGGCTCAAAGCATAAGTTAAGATGCAAACTACAGAGGGAGGCTCTCTGAAGGTGGGATCGGAGTTCGTGAGGTTTTTTGACCGGTTTCGGTTGAGTTTTTTTTTAATAAAAAGCTGTGAGAAAGGTTTTACCTCCGTCGGTCGAGTTTCTTTTTTAATATTTATTTTTAGCTAGAAGCAAGTGATAATCATGACATAAAAGAGAAGTAAAATTAAATCTAAGTAGCGAAGAAAGGAAAAATAAATTTTTAATGTCAAATAAAAAAATGTTATAATTTTCGATGGTAAATAAGAAATTTGCTCAATAAATAAACTCGGCAACGAAGAAGGCACTCGTGAATTAACGAATCCAACCAAGAAACGTGACGCGACCGGCGTCGGCAGGTTACTTGACCCATCGCAGTATCATCGCCGTCTGTGGCGCCTGGGGATCCAAATTCTCTCAATTGCAAGTCTAAATTCAGGTGCCGTAGCACTTGTATAGTAAACCGAGAGAGACGCTACATCAACCTGAATTACTGCTGCAGCACGGATTATTTTACGTTGGTACTGTAGCAGAATACAATGTGCGTCGCCATCCTGTAGCAGTAAATCTTGATGGCTCATCTTGAATCGAACTGTAGCCGTAATGTTAGCGGTAACGTGATCGTTGACGTTACGTCAAAAGATCCCGGTCTGAAAGCAGGCCAGATAAGTAGGAGTAGCCATCAAATCTGAATTTTCACCACCTGCCCGGGGCAGGTTACATACAAGAGATCGATACAGTGGTCTTCTTTTATTTTTTCATCCGTTTCACCACCGTTCACAAAATTGTTTAAAACCGATCGGTTTTCGCGGTTTTCGATAAAACTAATCTAGATCGGTTTTACAAATCGATCGGTTTTCGTTTTAAAAATTTAGAAAAATTTGAAAAATTGAAAAAATTCGAAATATCGAAAACCGATAAAACCGATCGATTAACCGATAAAACCAATGAGTTTTAAATTTTAAAATCTGTTATTGTAGCAAACCGATGAAACCGCTGGGCTTACCGGTGTTACTCGTGAAAACAGGTGATTTACCTTAGTAAATCGTTCAAATTTTGAATTTTCGATTTAGAGCGATTTTTAATCAATTTTTTCGATTTTCACGATTTTCGTTAAACCGGTACAATCAGTTTTAACGGTTTAAACCAAATATTAAACCTGATCACCGCGAATCGATCCTCTAGTTTTCACGGCGGTCGCCGTGGAAGGCACAGGCGGAGCTAGCATGTTGGACGGGTGGGCCCCGGTCACTCTGAAATTCAAGAAAAACATCATTTTTAGTTTTAGCAGGTACTGTAGCAATCTATATAACATTTGTGCTTCATTATTTTTCTTTTGCGGCCCACCGTGACTTTGGATTCTAGCTCCGGCACTGGTGGAAGGTGCGCGAAGATGAAGAAGAGCCGCCACAGAACGTTCCACACCGACAGAAACAGGGACCCATCTCCCTCTCCATCTCGTGGGAACAGAGAGGAGGTCCGGAGGTAGACCTCGTGGCGTCATCGTCGACGACCTGACAGCGACGCCTCAACCACGACCTGCTTTTCCGCGCGAGAGAGGCCTCCAAAGGCAACGATCATTCACTGCAGCGAAAGTTGGAGCGGAGTGATCGGTACACCACACTAGTAGCAACGAAGAAGCGACACCCATCTCGCTTCCAAGTTCCAACCACCGCCCACCCATCTCCTGCGCGATTCAATCAGTCGAGCTCGTCTTCGCCGTGGACGGCATTGAGGTTGTCTCGCCATGGGCAAGGTGTGCTGCAGCCAGGAGGCCGAGGAGGAGGCCGGGTTCAACCTGCTGGGTCTGCTGGTCGCCGTCGTCATCGCCCTGGTCTTCATGCTCATCTGCACGCCGCCACGGCGCCGCTGCGTCGCTGTCTACCCGTGCTGCTGATCTTCGGCGCAGAGGACCTTCCACAAGCTCTGCAGTGAGAGGGGAAGGTTCCTGGAGAACAGAGCAGAGCAGGCCAGGCATTTGGTTGTTCTTGACTTTTTTTTTTTGCTTGAGAAATAATTAATTTATAATCCGAGTTTTAATGTTCGTCCTGCTGCGAAGTCGTGTTACCGAGAACCAACTACTCCGTGTTAGGCAGTTCATCATCTGGAGCCTGAACTGGTGTTAGATTTTCAAGGAAATGTAGATATATATCATCAAACTTGCAAAGTCTCTGTGTGTTTATCACTGTCCATGTTCTCTTTTTCTTTTTTTTGGTGCTTTTTGGTATTTTGATCCGATCAGAATTGAGAACAGAGTAAGCATGTGAACTGGTTTATCTTTTAACACAGTTTGAATGCAGCCAGGCAATCGAAAGGATTAGTACTGATCTGGATCAGTGGGTTTCCGCGTGGAATGCGCTGAAAAAGTTACAAAGACACTAGTAGATCTGGCCAAAGATCATCAACTTTTTTGGGAGATAAAAATAAATAAAAACGACTCACCAGTCACCACTACGCAGGGCCTTTGTGCTCTTTCTTTCTTCCCGTTCTAAACCATACAAAAACTCTCATCAGCTGGATCTGGGCTATGCAAATATCAACTCCTCCGGTTTCGATCCCGTAGCTTTGCTTTTTCGTTTTTGGTATACTTTACCCGGAGACTGCTCACTTTAGATCAGGAAGCTTGACCAAAACAATCCAGTGAAGGCCCCATAAAATCCTAACTTATTGTTGAAATACATAGGCTAAGCAATTTTTCTAGGTAACTGAATGCCAAATTTCTTCGTCAACCTGTAGCACTCATACAGCACATTTTATTTGTACTTTTGTCGGAATCATGTACATCGGGTATCTTTAAGTCCGGAGTGAGTACAAAGACACAGCTGTGCTACGGCTCACGGTTCAACTCACGACCCACGGAGGACCGCGTCGCGCCAAGAACATCCCGACCCTAGAGGACGGAACCGTTCAAACACCACAACCCGACCATCAAAGGGTCGGAGCCGCACGACGATAAAACTCAACCGGCTAAGAAGGGTCGGTCACCTCCTTAGCCATCAGCACTTGCCAAGCACAGAGATTACTGACAACGTACAAAATAAGGTAAAGCAACTTTGTCAGAGGAAAAGCATTCCAAAAAGGCAGTAAAGCAATCAAACGATCGGTAAAGCATCCCTGTGGACGGTAAAGCAAAACAGAAAAGTATCCTTTGTCTCTTATGACTGGACAAAGGACGTACGAAGGACACTGACAATCTGCTTCGATGCTAGCGGACGTCAGACAACCAACTCGGGCGACAACCGAGGCCCCACCTGACGGAGGGCCAGAAGGTTTCGTAGACATCAAGTTCCCTGGTTCGACCCCTGTATAAAGGGGGTATCAGAAAGCCTTAGACAAGACAAGTTAGATTCAAGCCATTACACTGTAACCACATACACCCATGTGAGCTAGGAATCTTGATCGAACTAAGACCTTTCTGGCATTGTACTCATGTTTTTGAGTTCATACGATTTGATCTCTCTCGCCTCTGAACGTAGGGTATTACGCTTCGCTGACGGCCCGAACCAGGTTAAACTCTCGAGTCTTTCGTAGACTAGACCATTTTGAATACGAAGAATGCACCGATACTCCCTCTGATTACGTAAATTTTACTATACCGATGGTTAGAACACCAACAACTCTCAATTATTATAGCCGGCACAAGCATAATTAAATGTGTTACTAGCATTAGTAGACCTTGAATTATTGGTGGGATACACTATCAATCATAGGGGTGGCTATGAAGAGTCGACAAATGTAAATGTGACGAGAGGAAGCAATCTGAATAGTTTCTGAAGTCACACCTCCCATCTCAGCGAGACAAGACTGCAGATTATGTGTTGGTTAATACGAAAGTAATACAGTAGCGGTGACCCATGCATTTCTTTATGATTCAGCTGCGGCATGGAATTCACAACGATGATATGCACGAAATATAAAAGATCAGCTACCTTATTTTCATATATTTCTTTCATTTTTCTTCCATCCTATTGCTTTCTTGCTACTCAATCATCATTCAAATACATCAAGTTTAGCTTTGAACGATATAATGACAGGATAAGATTTTCCAATCTTGGTGTCACCTTCAAACATTTTCACTGCATGCAGGGTTCGCAAAACTGCCCAAACCGGGCTGGTTTTCAAGAAAATCGCTCGAACCGCTCCGATCCGGTTTGGGCGGTTCACCGGTTTTTGAATTCAAATTCATTTAAATTTTGAAAATTTGGTAGATTTTAAAATAAAATATATATATATAAAAACTAGATAAAAAATTCAACTTCATGGTGGATTCAGTTTTTGAAAATTGTTTGATTTTGAAGCCTAAAAAATTCGAAAAAAATTGGATGAAAAAAATAAAAGGCAACCTTATCCGGAGTCACGGGCCAGAACCATCACACGCGACTCACTTTCCCTATCCATGAGCTGCGTTGCTGAAACCGCCGTCCCAACGTGCCGTCCGCCGCCGCAAAGTCGAAGCCGCCTGAGATTGCCGGCTAGCCGAGCGGTAACCCGTCTAGCCGCGCGCCTGCCTGCCGTTCGCAGAGCCGATCGACAACAATGGCTAACTGCTCAAAATGGCCGGCTAGCCGTGCGCCTTGGCTAACAAGCTATCCCAGCGGCTAATCTGCCGGTTGAAGCAGTAAGCCGAGAGATTTTAGCGGTAAACCGTCCAATCTGTTCGGTTTTCGTGGTAGAGGAGGCGAGATGGCTGTATTTCTGTTTTTGGTTGAAATATTGGTCGATTTGTTCGAAACTTTAGAACATAGTTGATCATTTTTTAGGTATTGTTGATTCTAGGATGGTAGATAAGTCCGATTCGGTTTGAGAGCATGGGGAGAACATGTATACTGGGTTTCGTTGCAAATATTGCAAGACTGGGAAGAGAGGGGGGTGGTGCCACACGATTCAAGCAACATTTGGCACATCGTGGAACCAGTGTAGTTGGGTGCCCTCATGTTCTCGTCGATGTGTGGGACTATTTTCGTCGGGAGCTTGATAGAACCGTCGAGTGGAGGAAGGACCGAGCTAGACAGGCCCTCAGACAGCAGCAGGTTGCAGGTGAAAGAAATGTCAATAAAGAGGAGGATGAGGAGATGCAGGCTGCCATGAGCTATCTAGAGAGGAGGAATTCCGATAGCGTCAACGTTCGTATGGTGGTCAGTTCGAGAGTGGTGCTGGTGGTTCATCGTAAGGTGCTTTTGGTTCATTGTAGGGAGGTGGTGGGTCTAGATTGTTTGGCATGATGAGGAGATCCGTGTCATAGAGGTCAAGTAAGAAACGAGTTCAAACTAGGATTGATACAGGTTTATGGACTGCGAAGAGGAAGCTAGCAAAGGCGGCCATTGGACGTGCATGGTCAAAATTTTTTCGTACAGAAGCCATTCCTGGTAGAAAAACTAATAATCCATATTTTGTTAGTGCTGCCAAGGAGACACAGAGATAGGGTATGAGGCTTTCGTTTTATTTCGTTACATGTTTCGTTATATTTTACTATATTTATATTATGTGTCATGATGTTTGCAGGTGAGGACGTGCCTAACCCAACTGGGAGGGAAATAGATGGCACATATCTTGATGCTAACAAACAAGATATCAAGATGGAATTTGATAAATTCAAGACGAAGTGAACGATGTACGGTGTCAAGATTATGTGTGACTCTTAGACTGGCCCTACGGTGATGAGCTTGATAAACTTCATGATCTACTGTAATGGTGTCATATTTTTCTACATGTTATGTGATGTTACTGGGCAGAGCCAATCTTCAGACTTCATATTTAAGGTATGAGACATATGTTTATTGTATGTCACTATTTGTTTTATTTATAGCACTATTATATTGAACAATGAAACGTTATTGTGCAGGAAATAAAGAAGGTATGCATTGATGTAGGTCCAGACAATATTGTGCAGTTTACTACGAACAATGCTTCTAATTATAAAAAGGCGTGCAAGCTACTGATAAACAAGTATCCTTATATTGTCTAGCAACTATGTGTAGCACATATAATTAACCTGATGCTAAAGGCTATTTGTGAGTTCTCAGAGCACAAAGCTATAGTACAGTCCGCTCGCAAGATTTTTCGTTGGTTGTATAATCATAATCAGTTGCACTCTATGATGACCAATGCTATTGGTGGTGAGTTGGTAATATGGAATGCAACACATTTTGGCACAAATTACATGTTTCTTAAGAGTATACTTCGTCGGAGAGAAAAATTTATAGCATGGATAGGTTCTGAGACATTCTTAAATAATATATTTGCCAATGCCGATGAGGGAAGGCATGCTCACTCTTACCAAGCAAGCATGTTATGGTGGGATTTAATAAAACATATGGTACATGCAGTGCAATTTTTGTATGTGTTTCTTCGGTTTGCTGATCAAGACAAGAGCCCTAACTTAAGCGAAGTACTCCTCAGATATCATTTGTGTAAAAATGAGTATGAAGCCTTTTATACGAATGATGAGCGAGAGATGGAGAGATACATGGACATTATAAATCGTAGGATAGTGGACATTTACAATGATACCTTTGTGAATGCAGGTAATACTTACGAACAAAATTATTGTATTTTTTCGTTTATGATGCAAAGATATCTAACTATTGTTATATGTGCAGCTGGAGCTTTGAGCCCGAGAAGTCACTATGCTTACGAGATGGGTCAGAATATGATGAACGATATTTGATAGGCATTTACATGCATAGCACAAACCGACTTGTTTGTGTAGATCCTGTAGGAGGTGAAAATTTATAGAAGAAGACAAGATTCATTCGCCTCTGAGTTGACAAACATGATGGCAGTTGATAAGAATATTCTCTTGCCCAATGATGAAACCTGTTTGGGGGTGACACACCTCATCTCTAGCAGCTTAGATTACTGATAGCCTCACAGTGTGCATCATTGAGTGGTTGTGAGCACAACTGGAATACATTTGCATTGATCCACACCAAGGTGCGTAACAGATTTATCTCATGAAAAATTGCATAAGTTGGTATATGTGAACTACAACATTTGAATCTGTATGCGTGATGCTTCATGGACATATAAGCCACCAAAAGCCGATCCATTTGATCTTCTCATGGAGCTGTCGTTGTATGATTCTTCAAATCCTATTAAATATTGGATGAAACATAGGAGATCGAATTCTGACTTTGTTCTTGATGAAGAGGGCACCGAGAGTGACACTCCTCTACTTAGCAGTCTTACTGCAGATGATGAAGCTAATAGACAGTTACTACGCTTGTCTCGTATTGAAAAAATATCTGAATAGGCAGATTAAAATGTGGGTGATACTCATATAGGCAAGAGAAAGATTCAAAGTGCAAGACAGAAAAAGGGTGCTAAAAAGATGAGGACTACACAGATTCAAAGTGTAAAAGAAATGAGCAAAGGGAAAGGTAAAAACATGAGCAGCGACGACTCCACAGATTCTGGAGACGCCACACGAAGCCCACTTTATCAGGAATCAAATGATAGCAGCTCCTTAACTACATCTGAAGACTCACCAGGAAGTATGGTTCTTGACTCACAGCCACCGATCACAACTCATCAATTTTTACTCATTTCTTTTACACTTCACTTCTTTTACAGGTGAGACAAACTACACCCATCCTATACACAGGATGAATACCATAGTGCTCCACAGTCACCAAGGACCACGATGGGAGGAGGTTGCATTACTAAGACACCTACTATTCTGTGACAGACAGTGATACATCATACAACCAAGGTAATAAGTACTGCAATTATTCGTGCGGTGATCGTAGCATACAACCTCCCACCACATAGGTCTACCAATGGCAAAATTCACAGTTTTATAACATATTGTACTCACAATGGGAGACAACTATCGCTTGGATGAGACAATCATGGAATGAATTCAAAGCGGAGTTGTTAGCTACTAGAGAAATTCAAAACATGTCAAGTGAAGAGTGCAACAATGTGTATTATGATTGGAATACAATCCAAGGTAAAGTGTGCTTTGGAAACTATGTATGGACTTTATAAGCTGCTATTTCTTATGTTTCGATTTGATATAGATGAATATGTGTCTTATTATTTATGAATGAAGTATATTGTGTATGTTGATATTCAAAGAAATTAGAATAGGTCATGTCGAATTTTTCATCTCTTTTCTTATTTTTCACTAATTTCTCTGTTTTCAGAAACATCGGCCATTTTACCGTAAAAACTGATCGGTTTTTGTTCACCAAGGTTTTCAATAAAACCACCCGGCTAGCCGTGAAAACCGGTCGGCTTGCCGTGAAAACCGGCGGCTAGCTGTTTTCGTTTCGCCGAAACCGTCCTAGAATATGAAATTTGAAATTTGACGGGTAAACCATATGGTTTTAGCGGTTTTCTCGGATTTTGTTAAAACCACCTCCTACAGGTTTTAGCGTATCAAAGGATAAGTGAAACCTTGACTGCATGCGCCACCCTATCATCAACCCTTTGTTTCATCGAATTGCATAAAGGATAAGATATTGCATTCTTGGTATCACATTCAGAGTTCAGACATTTGTACTGAGGTTCCATTGTTCATGTATTCAATATGTAAACCTACTTTTTTCTCAAAAAATGCAGGGGAGCTGTGTTTCAATATATTAATTAAGAAGAAAAAGGTAGATAGAATCTCTGTACAACCCACACCTCCACTCCAAAGAAATACATTTGCGCCAGTAACCAGAAACAGAGTCGACCACTAACAAAAAACTAATCTCCTAGGAGCGGGCCAGCAGAAAAGATAATCCACAAGCCCCCGCCATATCCCACAGCCGTTGCTCCTCAGCAACCGAGGTCAGCACCTCAGACAATTTAGGAGCCACACCATCGAAGACTTATCCAAGCTCCCAGGATTATGAGTGAATTTAGCCCATCCATGGTCAGTCCACTCACTGCTGCATTAGTCTTCTCCCACCATGTGAAAAAGGAGACATCCCGAGGCTGAGGGGATAGAGTATGAAAACCAGTGGCAAAAAAACTTTGACCTCGACACGGCTAGGGCCACTAATTAATATACGATAGTGTTATTCTTCACCCAGGGTAAAGAATAGCTTATTCTTCACTCGAACCCAACTACGCGCCTTCGACCGCACCCGACCGAACGCGCCCTGCACCCGACCCCGCGCTCGATCCCGCTCCGCTCCTCTGCCGCCCACCGCCACTTGTTGGCGTGACGCCCCCGCCGCCTCCGCCTGCCCTAGCTGCAGTGGCGCCTCGTCACCTCCGTTGCCGCCCTCCCCTGGCGCCTTGTCGCCCCGCCCACCCCATGCCGCCCACCGCCGGCTTCCCTTTCGCAGTTTTTTTATGTCCGTTGGCGGAGAAGAGGAACTCAGGGTTACAAATCCGTGCAGATAAGGGATTCTCCGGTGACGATGACGACGACGGCTGCGCCACGAGCTCGTCGGAACTATAGAAATTACTGAATACAATAATGTAATCCGCACTGAAAAGGGAAGAAATTACTAAAGAAATCGAAGAAAATTACTGAAGAAAAGAAACTTACTGACAGAGTCGAGAAATTACTGACGCGGTAGTAACAAAAAATTACTGAAGATAAAGTTAATGAAAAAAGTTGATCGATTGGTGGGCGCGCTTGTCGGTTTTGGTCAGTTGGCTTGGTCGTTAGCTGGTTAATTAGCTATGGGTGAAGAATAAGCTATTCTTCAGCTAGAGTGATGAATAGCAAATATATATATATATATATATATATATATATATATATATATATATAGTGAAAATCAAAAAGTAGAGCGATTTGATATCACTCACACTTTTAACATATTAGCACAATACAAAATAAAATGAGATAAAACTGAAATACTCGGACCTAATTAGGAGTGAGATTGATTAGATTGTACTCTCTTCATCTCAAAATAAGTTTACGTTTGAGTTCCGTGCCATCTAACTTTTACCAATGATTTTTATAGATTCATTTAACTTTAAAACATAGTATTTATACTTTTAGATTCATCATAAGAATACTTTAATAATATATATAATTTATACCACTAAAATTGATTAAATTTATAAAAAAATATTGCTCAAAGAAAGTTATTCTGGGTTAGAGGAAGGAGCAAAGTGTGATATCAATGTCCTGATCCTCTTCATTCTACAATGGATTCAATACAAAACAAAACAATTCAGCGGAAACTAGATTAGATACCTAGATTAGGAGAGAATGATTAACATGAGGGTGAGGCTCACGGCTAGGGCCATGGCCCTAGTGGCCCCTAACGTGGATCCACCGCTGATGAAAACCTACTTGCCGAAGGAAGGTGGCCCAGAATTGTTTTGCAAAGACACAAGAAATCAAGAGGTGATCAATAGTCTCAGCCACCTGATCACACAAAGGACATTTATCCGGGTGGGAGAGCCCTCGGCGCGCAAGGCGATCTGCAGTCCAGCAGCGATTGTGTGAGGTCAGCCGTAGGAAAAAAATTGCATTTAGCCAGTGCCCAGGTCTTCCATATTTTTTCCCAATGTTCAGATGTTATGGCTCCCAGAAAGAGTGAATCATATGCTGATTTTGCAGAGTATTTTCTATTAGTTGATAACCTCCAGTAATGATTGTCCTCCACATTTTCTTGAAGCTCAATGTCGTACATTAGGTCCCATATCTGAAGGTATTCAGTGATGACACCAACCGTTAGTGCCCCTTGAATATCAGAAACCCAAGCATTATTTGTGAGAGCTTCTTTGACATTGCACTTCTTTGCTGTCCTCTTTGGTTGTCACACCTAGTTTTAAGGCTAAAACCAAGTGACCCTTTATGTGTGTCTAAGAATCAAGTCTCACACATAAAGTGACTTCATTTATGGTAAAATAGAACAATGACACAAATAAAGAGAAAAAAAATCGATTACCGAATGCAGCAAAAAAGAAAACCAAATGTAGCGCAGCTTCTACAGGCAGTCGATCAGAGAGACGGCAAACCTAAACTTTAGCTCTTGTGTCTTAAATGTCTTCTCAAAATTTTCTTTCAATTGAGTAGCATTTATAAAGTCAAAGTTGAGTACGAGATGTACTCAGCAAATGTGGAAATAGATGACATGTGGTAATAAATAAGGCAAAGGCAATATAGGGTATTTTGCATAAAAGCACATAATAGAGATACACTTTCTATTAAAGCACCTATTTACTAAGTGATAGACATCGCACCTATAGACCAACATGCCTACAGCCTACCTGGCTGTAGCACCAACATAAGAACAAATCACAGTCTCCCACTGTGATCACCAACGAAACCATACTAAAATCCCACTAATCATGTGAAGATCCATGCAATGCTCGTGACCGTGAGCACGGTTTTCATGACAGTTTTAACTCTGTAGAGGTTGTACACAATTCCTCACGAGAAGTGATTTTATCCCCTGTTTTAAGTGGACTAAAGAATCTCTATTATGCCTGTACCAGCTTCGCACTCGCAAACTTCCTTTGGTGTGAGGGTCAAGAGATCACTTCAATGCTTTTACATGGCTTACTCCAGCTTGTACATGCCCACTGAGATTTCACCCGTCAGAAACTAACCGTAACCCGAGAGGCCGCTCTCTTGTGCTAAATAGTTCCCGGGAGTAACCTTCTCTTCCCCACATATCTCTCTCTAGGCGGATCCAAACGTAACTCGCTTTCCTGACTCCACCGGTTGGCACGCACAGAACTGGTCTCCACCACTTACTACGCCAAGCCGCGCCATACTTGGCTCGTGGTTGTATGGTAGCACATAGGTGGTCTCTCTACGAACCGATCTTTAGATTTGAGAAGATAACATACCAAAGGACAGTGTCGGTAACCCTGTACACAACCCTACACCAACCATATCCCTCAAATAACTAATCTCTAAATTACTATTAAATAAACATTAATCCTCATAAAGCAAGTATGATAATAAATCAATTTAATATCATCCATCCTGACAACAGCAAGCTAAGCATGTAATCTATCCAACAAAAAGGTAAACTAGAGCGATAAGGTATAATAAGGAAGGACTAGGTGAATTTCTAATAATAGGTGCGCATTCAATTTTGACACAAACATGTAATCTACAAGATAGAGGTTTTGTAAATTAGACATAAAATAGTCAAGTACACTTACCTTTGTCATAGTACTACTGCTCAATGATCTTGGAGTGTCGATTCTTGAAGTCCTCACAAAGTGGATCCGAAGCGTATTCATCAAAGCGCACAAGCAAACAAACAAGCAAATACAAAATAAGCATACACATGCAAACAACAGAAGGGAATCAATAGGATAATGTCATGAATGCATAGGTTAGGTTGCTACAGTCGTTTTGCTGCAAGAATCGATTAAATCGGAGCTACAGTTTAAAAGTTATGATGTTTATAAGGTTCCAAAGATTATAAATTGTAATTGAATTAAAGTTATGAGAACTTAAGTGCAAATTATTATATTAAAACTGTAACATATATTAATTAATAAAATATTAGGTTTTAAAATTAGAATTATTAATTAATAGGGATTATTTTACAATTTAATATAGTGAGGAACTGATATAAATAGTATTCTTATATTTATTATTATTATTATATTTATTAAACACTGTCATTATTTTCATTATTATTTTTATATTATTATTATATATATATTAATTATATTATTATTATTGACAATATTATTGCAATAACGATACTATTGTTATAATTAAAGGAATTAGTATTGGTATGATTATTAATAAAGTTGTCTTTTCTACTATTATTAGAATTATTATTCATAAATAAACTTGTTAGTATAATTATTATTAACTAATCATATTAATATATACTATCACTATTATTATATTATGACATTTTATAATCATTAATAATTATCAGATGAATTATTACTACTATTATATGAATGAAAAGTCTTATTATTAGTATTATTGCTGCATAAGATATTGTTACTATTATTGGGGCTAATATGTCATTAAAATTAAGTTATGAGGACTTAATTGTAATTTTTGGAATTAATTAAGGCTGAAAAAGTAATTAGGGAAAATTCAAGGGCTAAAGTGTAAATTTGTAATTAAGTAAAAGTACAGGGGCTTTTCTGCAAAAATTAGCAGAATTAGTTAGTATTAAATAATTATTATAATTATTTTTCATATTAATAATATTATTAGTTATTTTATTATTCTATTTATTAATTAACAGATTAATCCTAATTTAATTTTCCAAATTTTTTAATTAATTTTAAATAATCAGGTGTGCTGACATCATACTGATGCAGTAATTAATTTGATTTATTTTTATTCGAAATCAGAATTAATCTGGGCCTTAGATTTCAAAATGAACGGATCTAATCAGGTAGACGATGTGGCACAATTGGAGTCATCAGATCGGAATCTAACGGGTAGTGTTCAATTAGATCTAAACGAATATGGTTGATCTAATCTGAGCCGCTTGTGTAAGATCCAACGGTAGTGGCAGATCGCGGCCAGGCAGCGGTTGGCTGGAATCCGACGGGGAGTGGCTCAATACGACGGTAATAGAGTGGGGGTTCTCACCTAGTGGTTTCCCGAGGTCAGGGATGGCCGGAAGCCGGGCCCGACGACGAGGCGCGGTTTCGGAAATTCGGCGAGGTCGAGCGGCTTCTCCAGGTGGCGGCGCTGAACGCGATCCGATCAGGCGGGGGAGGTGCGGCGCGGGAAAGAGCGGCAAGCGGTCGGCGGCGGTCGGGGCAGCCCGAGATGGGGGTGTGACGGTGGCTAGGGTTGTGCTATTTGGGAAGGGGAGAGAGGGACGAGGGGCGCGGTTCGAGGAAGAATCCTGAAGAAACCGGGGGTCGGTTGGCCGGATTGCGGAGGAGGCGCGCGGGTAGTTGCGGCGCGGGTAGTTGCGGAAGGCTTGAGGAAGGGGATGACGAGGCGGGCCTGCACGTCAAAGATAAAAAGGAGAGAGGGTGAAGAGGAGGGGCGCTGGGCTGTTGGGCTCGCGGGTGAGGGAGAGTGATTGGCGGCCCAAGGCAGGGAAGTATATTTATCTCTCTTTTTTTCTTATTTCTTTTCTAATTCACTTCTAATTCTTTTATTATATTATTATATCATCATATATTAGATTATTTAAAATGATATATTTCATAATTATAATATTTCGAGATGAATGTATTTTACTTTATTTGAACCATTTCAAATAAAAAACATATTTTAAGATATCTTTTTCCTAGAATCCAAAATTCGGGAAAACATCTTTTCTTTTCTTTTGTTTATTTCCTTTATTCATTTTTTCATTTATATATTTGATCATAATTTATTTCATCCAATTATTTATTTAAAACAATAGAAGAATTCATTTGAAAGTATTAGAGATAAATTCATTTCATACGTTCTTTGAAACCTTTTCAAATGAAACCAAAAATCATATTTTCAAGACATCTTTTCGGAAATTAAAATTATGAGAAGCACCCCTTTTTAAAAAAATAAAATGAAACTTGCTTCTAAATACAAAAAAAAATCATTTTACTATATTATTTCCAAAACAGTAGAAGAATTATTTGAAATAATTTGAGATAGATTCATTTTTATCTCATTTGAAAGTTTTCAATCAATCAAATTTCATAATAAAAATCATGTTTTAAAGACATATTTTCAAAAATCAAATTTAGAGAAAACACCTCTTCAATTTTTATCAAATAAAATTATTTTTTAAAATAAATAAAAATAATTTTATTAAAGTAAGTTAATTATTAAACAAAACATTTAAGCCTTTATTTTCAAGGAAATTTTGAATACATTTGAAATTCAAAAACAATTACATAAATAGATAAAATCCTCTAAATAATTAAAAATAATTTACTTTTTATAATTGAAAAAGGTTCACATCCCCAAATTAGAAAATTTGGGGTGTGACATTGGTATAGCAGCAAATAACAGAGGAGAAAAACTTTCAATGCTCTGACCATTAAGCCATCGATCAGTCCAAAAAAGTGTCCTAGCTCCATTGCCCACTTCGGAACGAACAGGCACCCGAATTCAGAGATGTTGCGGCTGTGTCTTTTGCAGCCACAGTCACCGCACTCTCAAAACCCAATTCAGAGATTTTAAATTGGCTATTCCAAGCCCACCAAACTCGAGTGGTCTGCACACGAGGCCCCAAGCTACAAGGCAGTGACCTCCTCTCGCCTCGTTTCGCCCACACCATAAGAAACCTCTCCGGATTTTGTCCACTGCTTTGATAGCCCACTTGGGAAGGTTCAAAGCCTTGGCAAGATAGTTCATCACTGCAGTGAGGACATATTGGACTTGTACCTTGCGGCCAGCACGTGTCATTAAGTCGGCTTTGCATCCAGGAAGCTGATCAGCAATCCGGTCAACAATAGGCTGGACTTGCTCCTTCGTCAATTTCCTAAGCCGGATAAACAAGACCAGATCATTTGCATATAAAGAAACACGATGCTGCACTGCACGCCTAGATAGGGGCTGCAACAACCTTCATCCGCTTTAACAATCATGTGACTTAAGACATCCATGACCAAGATAAATAACGTAGGTGATAAAGGATCACCTTGATGTAACCCACGCCGGTGAACAATCTTCTCTCCGGGAATACCATTGACCATCACCTGTGTCGAGGAAGTAAATAGCAGACCACTAATTATATCCCTCCAAATGTACCCAAAGCCAAGTTGTTGCAACACCTCAAGAAAAAAAAGCCAGGCGACTGAGTAAAAGGCCTTGGAGATATCAAGCTTATAGGGCTTGTTTGTTTGGGCTTTTGCTTTTTTACTTTTAGAAAAGCTGGCTGGTGACTAGTTGAGAAAGCAAGTTGATGAAATTTGAATGTTAGCTTTCGTAATATATTTTTAACTTCTTAGCACGTCAAAAGCCAGAAAAGTAGCTCAGAATGTGATTTTCAGCTTTTTTTTTTCATTTCATCACAAGCTTGCATTTCAGTTTTTCAAAAACAAACTTTTCAGAACCCTATATGTTTTAGCTTCTCCAGCTGAAAGAGTCAGCTGAGAAGCTGAAACAAACAGGACCTAAGAATCATCCGCGGTAGATTTTGTTGATGATGATATTTCTCTGTCTGTTGCATCAACATGAAATTATCTTGCATGAAACGACCTTTAATGAATGCACTCTGATTAGGGGTGACCATTTGGTGTAGCTTCCTTGTTAATCTGTTAGCAAGCAGTTTTGTGATCAATTTAGCAAAACTATGTACTAGACTGATTGGCCGAAAGACTTTAGGGCGGACTGCGTCTTCTTTCTTTGGCAGTAAGGTGATATAAGCCGAGTAGAGAGCACCAAAACCATTGAATTTTCGACTCCAAACTGCAGAGATTGCTGCCATGATATCCTGTATTATGATCGACCAATATGTTTTAAAACCAGCCAGTAAATCCATCCGGCCCTGATGCCTTGTCTGATGGGAGCTGTTTGATGGTGGCTCAAACCTCTTCCTCCGAGAAAGGCACATCAAAATCAGACAGATCATGGGCTGGTATTCCTAGTTCCTCAAGGTTAATCGTTCTTTTTCTGTCCATGTTCGTCCCAAGTAAATTTCCATTGAAATCATCTACTAGCCTTGCTTTATCTTCATGGCTAGTGACAACCTGCCCCTCTGAACTTAATTTACTAATGAAATTATTTTGTTTTCTATGCCGGGCATGCATGTGGAACAACCTTGTATTTGCATCTCCTTCTCTCAACCATCCAATGTGTGAACGAAGTCTAGAAATTGTCAACCTACTGTTATATGGTGATGTATGTACTCACCTCTTTTACAGCTCTATATAGCACCACTGCAGAAAGTTGATCATTATTTCAGAAGGGGAGGGGGTAGATGAACTGATAAAAAATAGGAATAATAAGCATTCAAAAGGGCCCTCATCATCAAAATGCATATAACTTACACGTCACTAGCTTTATTAATTTGACTATGTAGCAGCAATTTAGATGGTATGGTTTCATATTTCGATCCATCCCTACAGTTGCATTTACATCTAAACAGAGCCACCAGGGCATCAAAGTAACACAGAAGTTACTCATTTACAGAAGACACAGCATGCCAATGGTATTCTTACTTGGTGTTACTTATTTGTTTCTACCAAACTGACCCGAAGACGAAATGCTTCATGAACAGTTCCACGGTTAAGTAGAGTCAGAACTTCTGTCCCCTTAGCCATGGTGAGCTTTCTCAATGAAACTTTGTGAGACAGTTTCATCAGGCAATCGAAAACCATAGAACCATCTACCAAGCTTCAGAAGGCTCACAGACACCTCCTGTCTGCCACTTGGCGAGCTTGAAGTGCTCACATGGCTGAAAAAAGACTTCGTGCATCAAAACCCACTTTACTAGCTAAGATCCCCGCGCTCTGCCACGGGCGTAAGTAGAGACCAAATACTTGAACCATCTAATTGACCATACTAACTGATATAAGTAAATATAGTGAATAAAAAACAAATACTTAGCACTGAGGTAATTGCAATGATGCAGATTAAATGATAAAATGTCATCAATATAACTTGGTTAGTGGAAGACACAAACTTTACAATAAATCGTTTCACTCAAAAACTATCAAATGTATCTAACTAAGGAACCTGTATAGACATGACGTCTAAAACTCTTCGTTTCCCATGACTGTGGTTCTCAATCTGGAAAAAGGACATGCTTACTATTAAAATAAAATCAAAAGTGAGCTAAGTAGAATGCTAGGGGGCCAATAAAATCTGTCTCCATGCAGCACTGTCATTAGATATTGAATGTTATTTTGGTAATGAAACTAAAAGGATGATTTAGAGTATTATTTTCGACATGAAGGTAAACCATTATTTTTGATGTGTCAGACGTAGGAATTTTCAGCTTACAAAATTAAATAGGTTTTGATTATACATGAGTTTGGGTTTTATTGTATGAAAGTAGCACTACCTGTGTGAAACATGGGGAAGCTTCGAACTTCACTGAACCTGTATGAGTGCAGACTAAAATGCAGTTCACTTAAAAAGAACAAAGTGCAGACCATGCAACGAAAGGCAATACGTTGAGCAAGGAAGCTGTACATGTTTAATTCAAATGACTTCAAAATATTATGATGCCACAAGCATAAGTAAGGATATATAAGGGTTGGAACAACAAACATTTATTTTTAGTTGCTTTTGAAATATGAATGTCAAGTACTTCACAAAAATCAAGCAAAAAAAAAGGCAATCCACACTTCAAATATTCAAAGAACTTGGAATACAACATTATAATGCT
The DNA here is from genome assembly GCA_001602315.1 of Zoysia pacifica. Lineage (NCBI taxonomy): Eukaryota > Viridiplantae > Streptophyta > Magnoliopsida > Poales > Poaceae > Zoysia > Zoysia pacifica. The sequence goes on along the minus strand of BCLH01001393.1, from coordinate 64,071 downwards.
TGTATGCAATGTAATACAAAGTAGAAAGTTAAAGGAAAGAAAAGGGACAGAGCAGTCCATACCTTTTTTGTTCTTCAACACTATCTTTGTTGCTAACCACCACAAATCTATCACGCTGAGATAAATGAAAAGAACTGAGGTTGAACAATGTAGGGAGAGGGGAGCAAATACCTGCGTGCAAAGGAAGGCCCAGAGAATAGGATTGTGCTGTGCAAAGGGTAAGGATAAATTTGGAGCTGATAACTGGCAGTAAAAAGTATATCAAACTAAGATGTTATGGAAGTGTTGGACCATTTTGCAGTATGGAAGAAAACCCATATAGAATATTTAACAGATCTATCTGCAAAAAAATATAGAGAGGAATTGTTCATGTAAATTGTTTAAAAGCATAGAGCGAGCACTCAAAAGTGTTGCTTTGCTGATATAGCACCAGCAACTGCATGCAGAACATAAGTAGCAGTAATTGAGGTTGCAAAATGCTCAGTGGAAAATTTAAGATGATGATCCCCTAGCCGCAACAGTCAAACAGTTTTTCTGTGGGTAACTTGTAAATCTCATGGCTAATGACAAATATATAACACGTTCATTTATAGCAGGAAATGTGATATTAACTGGATAAAAAATCACCGCAGAGAGTACCCAGATTACCAATGGGATTAACATCTGTTAGAAAATACACTGGAGAATAGTCTGTTATTTGTTACTAACACATTCATCTTAGCCATTATCGGAAGGAATAATGTATTAGTTGCTGCCAACAGCTTGTTTAATGAGAACTGAACTTGCAGCTGATAAAAGTAACCATAGGCAGCACCAACAAACTACAATTAGTATAACAGTAAGCAATTAAAGGTAGTGCTAAAGAGAGAGAAGAGCAGATTGAGAGACTGCATCAGTACTAATTTTTTTTTTTATAAAAAAAAGCAGAGTATGAACTGTTCTGTGTAACTGCAATGAATCTATTTTAGTTTGAAGAAAAAAAACATCAGTTCTACTTAAAAAAAAAGTTAATGTCAATAGAGATGAAGCAAGGTGGGCAGATAAAAGGATAGAGCAATTCAAAAATTCAGCTTAACAATTGAAACTGAAGATAAATAAAATCTTTTTTCTCTGCCATCCAAGAAACTTTTGAGCCATTGCGCGGGGGGGGGGGGGGGGCATTAATAATTTGCCAGGATGACCAACTAGTATGAATGGTTAATTGGTTAAAAAAAGCCATGTGTGCCATCAACTAATGTAGCATAAATAACTTGCCAAGATGGTAAATTCAAAGTGACTCATGGCAAAACTGCTGTTGTAGGATGTTTACATGTGGAACAAATATTTATTTACAGATATAGATACAGTAATAATAAAAAATTAGAAATGGTAAAGATATGTAAGTAAGCATGTTGACATACAAAGTTCACCACATATAAATGATGTGCTCATACTACTCTAGCTTCTTTGTCAGCTGGCAAGGGATCATTCTCTTGCTATCAAACATGTCAAGAATGATGCTATGAAGGACATGAGCACTTCTCTCTGGAGATTACCAGTACTGCTATCTGAAGAGTTATTTGTCTAGAAAAAAAAAGAACACAACAATTTGAATATATGTCCCATATGGTGGATACCTGCAACATGAATAATTTGAAGTTTCAGTGAGATATTTCAAGAAACAATAATTCCAACATGTACCGATGATTTGTTTCTGTGCATTGGCCACATCATCAGAATTTATTTTTTTGCATATGGACATTGGCCCTAATATATGACAGCATGAGCATCAATTAACTGGGACTCACAAACATAATAAAAGAATCAAAACAGACCTCCCTATATATGATGAAAGTGCTGGATCATTTTGCAGCAGGAACAACAATCCATATAGAAAGGTGTAAATGGATTTATCTATAAAAATCCATATAGAATCCTAGTGCCTTTTTCTCGAACGCGCAGGAGAACTGCGCATCATTATATTAAGAAGAAGGAGGACAAGATCCAAAGTGGATCAGTACAAACAAGTTTACATCATAACACTCGAGATAACCACACAACCACTAACGACCACACACTCGACAACTAAGTCTAAGGCCAAAAACTGACCAGCCCTTTTGCACCAGCTAAACTCCACAATCAAACCTCAACCTCAATTTCTTGGAGAATCACTGCTGTACTAGGAGAGGCCCCCTCAAACACACATGCATTACGGTGCTCCCATAACAACCAGGCGACTAGGATCACAAGAGAATTATACCCTTTCCTCTGCTCTTTAGACACTCTCATAAGTGACCGACGCCACCAGTCTTGGAACACAAGATCACCCTGTCCCGGTGTGAGCTGCGGCACGCCTACTTAAGTTAGTATTCTGCACCAAACATCTTTCGAAAAAACACAGCTGGTCAATATCCTAGTACCCTAAACTAATAGGCTGCAATTATCTGCAGCAGCTGGCCATGAAACTTTAAGAATATATTCAGTCACAAAAGATGTCATTAGCTGGACATTTAAGTACGCATTCAAACCAGTGTTTACTGGAGTTAGAACTAACGAAGCAGGACCTGAGAGAAAAAAAAAGCATTTCCATCAATTTGAGTACAACCGGTTTAACTCACAATTGAATGGTCTACTTTACAATAGAAATAGTTACTGAAATCTAAAAATCTAATTCATGTATCCTTCAAATCACTACCTTATGTCAAAAACTAGTAAATGCTGCAATAAAAAAAACTAATAGATGGACCATATGTCAAAAACTAATAGATGGTACAATTAAAAAAAATAATAGATGGATTTTATAATACTGGGAAAACATGCAGCAATCCTACTATCCTAAACTACGAGGCTGCAGACATTTAGCTAGCCCCCTCATTCTAATAGTATGTTTGCATTCTGATTGCCCATTTTCAGAACACTGCTCTACAGGTGATGGTGTGCCGGCTATGAGGAAATCAGATTGTTTGACGGACTTCCCTATAGATCTTGGTTTTCATCTGATCGACCTGTGTGATGGCGTTTAATTGTTGCTCCTCCCAGTATACTATCAATTAAACTAATGTAACAGACTATATGTAGTAAGTTCAGTAATAAAACCTATCAATTAAACCAATATAACATATATTAGCCAGCTCAGTATTTGTATCGATCACAATGAAAGCAGCCACAAACACTGTGCTTGATCAATGAAACTAAGCCATGTATGAAGGGAATCAAGCACTAAGCTAATTGATCAATCAACAATAAAAAACCAAACCATCCATACATATTCCTGTCATGAAAGGAGATGCAAGGAGAGAGAGTAGAAGTATCTGACCTCAAGAAACTACTGAGCACAAGCCAGCACAAGAAACCAATCTATAGGAAAACTCAAGTCTAATCGCGACCTCCTCATTAGTCTGCACGTCGGTGCCTGCACACACAGAGAGAAAACTCAAGTTCGTGGAAATGAAAAACTGAATCAACTCGCTAGGGTTAGGGTTTGGGGGGTGTGGAGGTAGGGGTCAGCAGATAGCGGCAGCGCTAACTATTGCTAACATTTGGAAGGAAATATATGATCAATCAGAGTAGGGATAAAACAGCATTCTTTTGTATGAATAGTAAATTTTCTATAACAGCTACAAAAACCAGCCTCTCTGCAATTTATTGCAGGGGCAAGGTTTGCCATTTATAATCCTTCCCCAAACCCCCCACCTTGTGTGGGAGCTTTTTGCACTGGGTCTATTTTTTTTAGTTATGACAATAAAATTCTACAAAGACAGCAATAAAAATAGCTCTGACTTTCTTTAGCAACAAAATTACAAAGTACTGTGAAGTTCTTGGCACACGAAGAGCTTTTAGCCATTGAAGAAGCACATAAAAAGCATAAAAAACATAACTCACCAGCACATGCAAAGACAAAATCGAGTAGAGCAAACCAATACGGTTTATAATTGCATTGTGATTCCTTGAAAATAAGAAAAACTGGACATCACGAAAACCTATATCAGTCATCATGGCTAAATGAGCTATGGCTTTCATATAATATTCAGCTTCGAGCCACCCATTATGCTAACTGCTCTCCATAAATTCAAGCACGTTAGAGACTGCAATGGTCATTCTTTTGTGTTGGTTGATGAAGAGTGCTTTCCATCCCTGCAGTATAATTCAAAATGCAACTGTAAGCTTCGGTTCTGGTAGGTAACATAGGAAGATATGAATTAGTAAGCAGGGAGAACTCAACTGTGAGGTCAGTTAGTCAGTCCACATTTCACTTTTAAATTTTAACTTTAGAAAAAGATCGCTGAACCTACAAAAACCCAACATGCTCCCTGAAAAGGGAAAATTATGCCCACACAATGGGCAAAGCATCATGATTCAAAAAAGGGAAACAATCTGACCATTATAAGAGGAGCTAGGTTCTGGTAGCACCCAGAATTGGAGTGGAAGAGCTCAGCTCAATTCCTACAACTGCAATGATATATGACCCTTAAATTAGCTTCCAACCAGATCCAATTATCGTTTAGGTCTTCTTTGGAATGCAGATTTTTCATAGGAGTCGTACAAGAATTTTACAGGAACCAATTCAATTTGACATGAAAAAATATAGGAAACAGGAAATGAATAATACAAAAGTTGTAACAGCAATTGTGTCCATTAGAAGTTCAAGCCATATATGGACTAGAAGCCTAATTCAAGGGCCATACATTGTGCTTGGTCACAAAGCTAATAATTTGTGGAAAGAAAAGTTGAATGCTCAGTTATATCTATGCCCATGGTGCCACCGAAATGGATGGGTGTTAGTTTGAACATGAAACCAGGGAGGATGCAGTGCTGTAGATCATTGTGAAACAAGTTCGATGAGCTCTGGTCTGGTCATATTCCTTGTTCTGCGGCAGTGGCGAAGCTAGAGCAAATACATTAGGGGTGCGCAACTTCAAAAATGTATAGAATTTGTCTCATTTAGCTGTCTGAGGGTGCCTAAAATTTGATTTTACGGGTGCACATATGGTGAAAATTAAGCAATTGTTAGTAATTTTCAAAAATTTGTGGGTGCATTTGCACCCACCACTCTACATGTACCTTCACCAGTGTACGATTCACATGTTCTGGTATTTTCTGGATCTTTGATCTCATATTTTTTTTGAATAATACGAATGGTAAAAATTGATTTTAGAAGTCAACAGTGTCAATATTTTAAAACCGGAGAGTGTAGATAGGATTGAGAGAGATCAAGAAAAATGGGGTTCTGACCTCGATCAAGATAGTAGCTACAGAGAGAAGCTTCTCTTGCAGTCAATAAGACAATAATGTTAGTGAATACTGCAACTAATGCAGTCAATAATGTTATGGCTGCTATACCAATAGTATCCATAATAAGTAGTCCTAGTTAATAATTGTTCAAATAATTATCTGTGGCTCACGAGTAGCCATGGATTTGCAACAAGAAAAGGTTAATTAAATGGCACTTCTCTTGCTGAAATGAGAAGAAAACAATGAGCCCCACCATTTCGCAAAGTTTAAACTATACCTTTGTTCTAAATGACACAACGAATACTTGATGACAAAAAAATGATGACCTTACCATGTCCATTTGTACTTGGAATGATGACATTATCACAACCAGAGCCCAACCGGTCCAACAAATAAGCTCTTCCTTGTCCATTTCAAATTTCAATGCAAGATTATATACCTTGTCTCTTTAGAGACATGGATCGGAATCCCCGACTTTAGGGTTTTTACTATTGAAGATGTCGGTGAACTACCTGCCACTACCACTAGAGAGCAACAACCAGAATTATCAGTGGCTGGCATTACTGACATCAATGATCAACCACAGCATCAGCGGCTCACCATTGGTGTTTTTTTTACCAATTCTAGGGAGAAAGCTGGAAGCTAGTTAGCTAGTAATGTGCTTTGTGTTAACTGACAATGTAAAGTAACTCCCGCCTTTCCCCCCCTTTTAAATTGAAATTTTTGTAAGGGCACTCTGAATAGGCAGTTTCTATATAGGTAGTTTCCAAAGGAAAGAGAAAGCAATAAATAATCCTTTAGACCTAATTGCCTTCAATGTATAGTTTCTATGTCTTAAAAATTTAATGTTATCTTGCATGATCTATAAAAAGAGGTTTATTAAGCTGTAGGATGCTATATGGGTTGCAAGGGCGCGGCGGTCTTGTGCCTCAAGCCGGTCCACCTGCGCTTGTGGCGACAACTGCTCTGGGGGAGAGGTGGGGCATGGTGGTGAGGGATAGGAGGGTCTTAGTGGGATAGGGTAGGGGCACGGCGGTGGGGGGAGCAGGGGCTGGCGGTGGGGAAGAAGAAGTGCCGCCGGTGGGAGATAGGAGCGGCCAGCGGGGGAGAACTGGCTCGGAGGCGGGGGAGAAGAAAATGGCATGAGTGGCTGCTGCGTTTCGAGCGCGGCAGCGTTCTCGATCCAGAGTACCGGCTATGGAAACAACCGAAGTCTTCCCAACGCAATTTTTTCTGGTTTCTTCGAGTTTCGATGAAATGTCATGGTCATTTAAGAGATATGGAAACAACTATTAATTACCATCAGGAGTTCCCTAACCTTATGTACTTTTGTCCTGGGCCCTGTTGTGCCACCTCGGTCTTTCCCTTAATGAGAAAAATCAGGTAGAGACACCCCCCATCCCGGCCGACCATGAAAGAACATAAGGTACCAGTGTGCTGCTTTTTCCATCCAAAAATGCCAAAATCACTGTGGAGTTCTGATATAAATTTGATTTATGTAGTGAAGGAGAGCACATATTATTCAAATTTTAGATGTGGCTGCGGAGCTACATAACAAATTAACAATTCTCTATAGATTCTGATACTATAATTCAGTTTAACATTTCTTTCGGTTAAACTTATAGTGTATTCTGCTCAAGAGATCAACAGAATTCTAATGCTCTGAAATTTAAAAAATTGTCTAAGTCTTGACCGAAAACATAAGTTATGAAAAATGTCTAATGGTCAAAAATATAAATTATTAGTTTAGCTTGATCGACGCATACAATGTAAACAGCACTAAATGGATGACAGTGAACCAAACCATAACAAAAAAGTTGTCTTTTGTGAAAATAAAAACTACTCTGCGATTAAGCACCCATATGAGAACACCCATCCCATGTAGTGCACCCAATCAGTGAGGATGTCACTTGCTAGTCTTCTTTACTGGCTGCCATGCTAACACTGCAAAAATAGATATCTTGCGAGAGTAGAGGAGGAGGCATCCCTTGTCAATCTTATGTGCCGCTAACGTCCATTTGTTGCCATCTCCTGACATTTGGTGTGCCAGGCTCACGACTTCCTTACCAGCAACTTCTAGCGTGAGTTGTTTAGTCTAGCTGGTGTTAAACTTCACATGAGCTCGGCCTTTCATTCGTAGATGGATGGTGAATTGGAGGTAGTTAACCATGTCATCACAATGTATCTCCGGAGGCTTGCAGGTAACCGCCAATGATCTTGGCTCCAATGGCTGCCATGGCTGCGTTTTGCTACAACTAAGTATATCAAACAGCAATACGATGCTCAAACAGTGGCGGAGGACGGTGAAAATTCAAGATGTGGCAAAGTTTGTGCATCACAACAACTAAAATAATTATCAGAGCAGGTTACTCTTGCATTTTCTTGTAGAGAAAACCTTAATTAAATGACAAATTATATCTCACTTATTTTTGCTGTAGGATGCTAATCCATTGAAAATTATAGATATTTGCTTGTTGATTATGATGGAAAAATGGGTGTAGATGATTATGGCAGCCAAATCAAGGTATGGCGTGTTGGCCACCATGGTCCTCCGCCACTGTGCTCACCGTTCCTTGTGATTTATGGATGTGATTCGCCAACGTTGCTGTCTTACCAGCCAGGGGCCGCAAAGGGTGGCAGCAGTAGACAGGCAGCTGACGCACCAAGATGAATTCCTCTCTGAAATCAAGGACAGATTGCAGCAGGCACAAAATACCATGAAAGAGTATCATGATCAATCTTGGAGGGAAGTGGAATTTGAAGTTGATTCTTGGGTGTGGTTGTGTTTGCATCACTAAGCAGCTACTGTTATCATTATTACAGGTTCCTCAAAGCTTGGTCAATGTTTCTATGGACCATATCAGATTGTGGAAAAAGTGGGTGCAGTGTCATATTATCTCAGGCTTCCACCAAAGGCACATATTCATGATGTTTTTTGTATTTATCTGCTCAAGAAGTATCATGGGGAAGACCCCACAACCATACTCCACTACCAGAACTGTCGGCGTTCGAACTACCGGCACAGTAAATATACGATCGTGGGGGATGATATGCTTTCGGATTCGATATGGCCTAATCTGAAGTAGACTCAAGAGGATTTTTACCTGGTTCGGGCCACCCGAACGGTGTAATACCCTACGTCTAGGGAACGGATTATCTCAAGGATTGTGTTACAAGACGGGCTCCTCTCTTCGCGGGAGGACCCAGAACGTGGGTGAATGGGGGTGCTTGCTCAGAAAGGTGCAAGGATCCCCGGGTTCTGATGGAGCTCAAGTTTGTCTTCCGTGTGTTTGTGGCTGTTGCTTGTGGTGGTGTTTGACCGTTGTCTCTATCGTTCCCCGGGCCTCCCTTTATATAGGAGGGGGCCTTGGGGTTACAGGCAATGGGCCCTATGCGATTCTGCCGTCTCGCCGACAGGTGGGCCCTTCCGTCGTTGTCGCCATCATTTCGTTCCGTTCAGGCATGGTCATGACCCGTCGCGTCGTGCGCGGCGGCGGGTACAATGATGCTCGTCCGGCGCCACCGCGCCGGCTACAGTGCTGTCCCGTCGTGTCTGGCAGCCGTCGCAGCTTTCTGCTAGAGTGTCGCCATGGTGAATCTCGTCTTGTCTCGTCGGGACGGATGGCAGCTGGTCACCAGAGTAAATGTACCATAACGCGGTACCTACCTCCTGAGGGTCGCTCCCGGGGGTCGATCTCCGGAGGCCGGGGTCTTCGCGCCCCTACACGGCCAAGACATGGCCGCCGTAGGTCGTCGCTGAGGGGTCGAAACCCGTGCCGCCCGACCCCCGACTTTCACCCGTTGGAATGCGATCTGTTGGGTACCCGGGGTACGTGATCCCGACAGTAGCCTCTGAGCCTGATGCCGTTCGAGGTCTCTGGTTGAGGCGGCGTCGGGCTGGTCGTTTCCAAAGTTTGTCGTGTTCCTACGCGTGCACACGAGCGCGCCCGTAGGGCGTAGCCCCCGAGCCCTAGAGCGACCCAGAGGGTCGGTCGTGGGCTGAATCGTTATGCGGACCACCTTTCGTTTGCGGTTGATCGTATCGGAACCGCTCCGCCGGGTCGACACCCGGTCCTAGGGGCGATCCGGGGAATCGGCTAAGCATCGTACCGATGGTTAAGGTCGGACCGAGATCGGTCCCGGTCCTTACGCTCGGTAGGGCGTTTGGAGAGCTGGTTTTGAGGCGCTGTCCATGGTCGGCGCCACGCCTAGACCGTGGTCATGATCAGCGTCCGATTGTTTGAATTGGCCTGGTGGCCTCGGCTGTCGATCAGTCGATCGTAAGGGGTTTCGTTCTGTGTGCACGCATCGTTCCGACCTTCGAGGTCGGGCCGAGGTCGTTCTCGGTCTTTCGTTCAGTAAGACGCCTAAGTCGGACTGGTTCGATGCGGTTCCTGCCCATGATCAGCGTCGCGCCTAGGCTTGGCCGTGATCAGCGCCTGAACGTATGGTTTGGCCCGGCGGCCTTGGCTGTCGGTCAGCCGAACCTGGGGGATTTTGTTCGGTCGCCTCCCCTTATTCGAACCCGCCGTTATGGTTACGGGGATCGGACGGCCTCCGTGCCTCCACGTGGAGGGAAATCGGACCGTCCGGGAATTCGAACCGCCGGTCGATCCGAGCGGTTGATTTGAATTCGATCGGACGGTGTTGTGGGTGCGGCGGTTCGCGCGCCCGCGTCACGTCGCCTGCCAGACGTGCTCTGGCAATCGTCTTGTTGGAGTAATTGTCACCGTCCTGTCCGCGGCGGAGGCGTCAAGGTGCGGCCCGGGCCTGCTCATCAGCGGGTCGCGGGCGGATGGCCGGGGTGCGCCTCGGGTCGCGACCCCATGACCGAGCAGTTACCCCTCGGTCGATCGTGGGGGGCGCAGTAATTGCTCGGGCCCTTAAAAAGGGGGAGCACGGTAACTTCGCGTTTCCATCCGGCTTTCTCGCTTCGTCTTCGCCCTTTGCGTAGGAGTTCGTTCGCTCTGCCTACCCTCGTAGCACCGCTGGGCCCGGCGATCGTCGCAGCTTACATTTCCGTCGCCGCCAGCTGCAAAATGTCTGAGTGGGAGCCTTCGTGTGTCGACGATGCTCTGCTCGAGAGGTGGACCACTGTTGGGATGATCCCTCCGAAGGAGTCGGTGGGCTGGGTGGCCGGCTATGGCCATGCCGTGCCCGCGCCGCCACCAGGGAAGATCGTCAGCTTCCTGGCGTACCACGAGCGCGGGCTGGGGCTGCCCGTCTCCAGCTTCTTCCGCGGGGTCCTCAACCAGTACGGCGCCCGGCTCCACCAGCTGGCGCCAAACGGGGTTCTCCATGCCGCCGTTTTTGTCACGCTTTGCGAAGCGTATCTGGGGATCCGACCGAGCCTCCTGCTGTGGAGGTACTTCTTCCTCGCCAGTCTCCAGACGTCGAAGGAGACGGGGGTCGGCAAGCGCGTCGGCGGTGTGAGCATCATGCTCCGGGCTCGGGAGTCCCAAGAGTACATCGAGGTTGACCTGAAGACCTCGCTGAAGGGCTGGCGGGGGTCGTGGTTCTACATCGACAACGCCGACCCTCAGCTCCCAGCCTTCGAAGATGCGGTGCCCCGAGCGACGGGGTCCTGAAAGTCGAAGCTCTCGGCGGCCGAGGTCGAGACGATCCGACCTCCCCTGGAGGCCATTCGACGCCTCCGGGACCAGGGACTGACTGGGAGGATGGTCTTCGGTGTCGCCATGCGTCGACGGATCATGCCGCTGCGCCGTCGGGTGCACAGCATCGGAGAGTACCGGGGGCTGGACGACGCGATCTGCGAAGTCCGCGGCCGGCCTCTCTCCGACAAGGGGGTCCTGGCCCGGACCTCGGCCGTCTTCAAGGACGTCGAGGACGGCCTTAATCGGGGGGCCGCATCCCCTCGACAGGGATCATCGCCAGCTGGTAAGCGTAGGCTTTTTGTTTCGGTCGTGGTATGTTGTCGGAGGCTGACTTTGGTGTCGTTCAGGGTCCGCCGGTCGCCGTGATCGTCAGCGGGGTCGGGACCAGTTCCGCTGCGTTGCCGACTTAGCGGAGGGCCGGGCCCTACCCCACGACGGCGCCGAAGCCGAGGAGTACCGGCAGGAAGCGGAAGGCGAAGGCGGGCTTCCTAGACTACTTGTCCAGGGGTGCGGGAACCGCCGCCTCGCCTGCGAAGCCGGCGGCGACGTCGCCTCGTGGCTCGAAGGCCGAGGGAGGCTCGTCGGCGAGCTAAGGCACAGTCGCTTTGGCGGAGGCGGCTGCCGCCGTCGCTGCCGAAGAATCGGATCTTTTCGAGGGTCTGAGCTCCT